>VWYO01009710.1:0-26522 GCA_013400275.1 Rhadina sibilatrix | reverse complement strand
GGTTAGAGCATGGTGCTAATAATCCCAGTGTTCCAAGCCTGACCTAGGGTTTGAATGGGCCTTTCTCATAAAAGTTGGACTTGATGGTCTTTGTGAGTCCCTTCAAACCTAGAATATCCTGTGATTCTGTGATGTTATGCCAGCAGCTCTTTCTCTTGTTTTTCCTAAACTTTGAAAAATGCAGATTGAACGTAAATCTGAGTTGCACAGGATTTTTTCTCACTATATTTTCAGTTTCTTTTCTCAAATATAGCTGGGGAGGCTTAAGGAGGCTTTTGTTGCCTATTCTTTTGAATAAAAAAAAAAAGGCACTTAAGTATATTTGTTTCATATCTTAAGTGATCATTACTAATTAATTTAAGCCTGTGTCTCACAAATGAACACAATCAGTAACTTGAGTTTGTGTTGCAGTGCCAGATTTGAAGACTTAAAGAGAACTGTCTTGATTTGGAAAGACAGGTGTCTGCTAAGGAAATGGAAAATGCAAACCCCCTCCCTCCAAATTATTATAATTTCAAAATTAAGGGGCTCTCAGGCAAAGATATGAGAATAGGAGTAACAGTTCTTTACTAGGAAAATGAAAATAAAAATGAAATACAAAAAAACTTCTAACAGAGTCAGATTACAACCTAACACCCTGTTGGTTAGGGTGTTGCTAGCAGTCCAATTAAAATCACGGCTGCATTCCTCCTGGACAGATGTAGTTCTGCCAATGATTCTGCAGAAGGGTGTAGTTTTCCTATGAACATCCATTGGTGGCATAGGTGGGTCCAGTCTTCCTCTGGGAATCCGGTGAAACAGGCTATCCTGATGTTCTGACTCTCAGATTTTTATCCAGATAGGAATGCTTGGGTCCTCCCGCTGGGTGGAGCATCTCCCAATAGGATGATGTAATTTTCTCAGTCATGCAGTGAGCCTTAATGGCCCATTAACAGAAGATATCTGGAAGAGATAAAAAACACTGCCCTACCATACTTTTGATTACATCTTGCATTGTAATCTAAGACAAGAGCAGTATATGAAATTAAAATTAGTTGTTATATTGAAATAGTTAAAGAGGTCAGAAATCCATTTGCTAAAGAAACACCTGTATCAAAAAGTGATGTTGAATTAGCAGTGGAGAATATGCCCCGATCTCTGTCAGTGTAAAGCTCACAGTTCTAACTGCCCCAGGTGGGGATTTGAGCCAAGCAGCCGGACCTTGCCCTGAGGTGGCTGAGTAGTGTTCACAAAGTCCTCCTGATAAGAGGCCCAGTGAAACAGGGCATCTAGGAGGGGCACAGTACCAAATGTGGGGCTGTGGATATGGCTGAAACTGATGCTGCTGCTCGATGAGGGAAAATGTGCCTAAGCTTTCGATTTACTTCAAGTGGATTTTGCTGTGCTTTCTGGTGGAACTGACAGTCTTTCCTCCTGATGTTTGATGTGTGGACTTTTTATTTTTTTTTTCCCTAAACTTTAAGAAACATTAATAATCTGTAGGCAGTTTTTTTGTTGAGGCTGGAGGGAGGAATTTCACACTCTTCACTCAGCAGTGCCTTTAAATATATATATATGTTTATAATATATGTACTGTAGGATCAGTTGTGTAGACTCTTTGGGGTTTGTATCTTTCAAAGGTGGACTTTACACTAAGGTAAAATGCTGACATGTCATTTAGATACAGCAATGTAAGCATAGAACCCCTTTTAGAAAGATAAGAGCCTGTCAGCTTTCACTATTATAATATATAATACGTCATAAAAAAGTTAAAATGCAGGAATCGATTCAGGGAGAAAAAGCATACTGATATGTTATAGACATATTTAAAAAGGGCTATTTGATTTTAAGATGGAAAAAGTAGAAATCCCTATAAATTCTTAGAACAATTCATTTCTGCTGAGTACATTTTGTATGGTCTGCTGAAGAAGGTTGTAAGATGCTTTTTCAATTCCCCATATTACTGTCTTGCCCTGGAGATTCACAAACCAAAATTACAGACTTGTAAAAAACTGAGGAAGAAACAAGTTTGCTATATCTAGCAGGGATTGAAGAAAGAGAGGGGAGAAAAAGCCCCACACTTACTCCACCTGGAAGAACCCAGAAAAATGCACAGAATAAATGAAAGACACATAAACTCTTTCCCGCTAAAATATGTAGGTGTGGTTTTCACACTTATTGCTATACATTTGTGGATTTAGGATGTTTCAAATAAGTAAATTATTTCATGTAAAAAAATATTTTAATCCCTTATTCTATAAACCAGGAACTACACTATTCTCTATTTGATATTATTCTGAATATTCCTGTACTCTGTAAACAATAGTCTTCTAAACAACAACCAAACTCATTAGTTGCTCAGTTTTCACCCATTTCAGCCTCTATAAATATCTAAAAGTTTAGATATTTAGGATTAATATTATTAAGATGAGATAAAAATGAATCTCTTGCAAGTTTTTTAGCTTGGTTGAATAAGGCTTGGGAGCAGAGAAATGCCTACCTTATTAAAGCAATAAAAAATAGGAGAAGAATTGATGAAATTGGGGAATAGCTCAAAGTGAAAGTGTGTGTGTGTGGGACAACATAATTTGAGTTCTAGAATATGTAGGCAATATTAATGATGGAGCAGAGAAACAATGGATTAGACCATCTTGGAAAAACTTACTTAGAGGTTGCATCAGGCTGGCAAAGTTTTTATTAAAGAATAATTCTGAGATAAATCAAAAGTTTTGAGAATATTAAATTACTTTCTACATGAAAAATTCACTACTTTAATTAACATTTTTCCCTCACTAGAAAAGATAATACCTTTCCTACCCTTCCGATGTAGTTCAGTATTTTAAAAGTTGAGGGATTTTTTTTAAGGGTGTTTTTTTTCAGATTCATTTGCCACAATTACTATCCATGAAACAAAAGAGAACAATTATCATTAAGGATCCTTGTATTGCTTAGTCACAGAAACTGCTGCATATCTGTGCTCCAAAATAGATGCTTTCTACTCTTTGATAGACAAATTAAGCTTAAAACCCTCAAATCAAGTGTAGACTTACTGCTACCTGCCAACTGTTACCTGCAAACGCAAATCTAAAGAGCTCATATGCCGCCTTCTTCAGGGAAATCCTCCATGAGAAGAACATTTTCCTTCATCTGGTACAAAGCTGACCTTTTTCCTAAATATCGTATGAAGTTTTTGTGTGGGTCAACAACTGAACACTTTGTCTTCTGGTACCTAATTTACTGCTAATCATCCCATTGTGGAGGTTTAGAATAAAACAAGCTGCTGCTTCTATGCTGACAATAGCTTGAGTTGCTTCTCTGATGTGATTGTCTGAGTTGCCCAGAAAGACCAATACTCCATTTAATTATCTATTTATCATCATTTTTTTTCCATGATGGCAAGACATTATCTTGTTTTAAGAAACTGAAACTATTCCATATGGGCAGTTTTAACTTCATTTTGTCTGGATTTCCAAGCCAGCCTCTGTTAGTTTGGTGTTATCATACATATGGAAATTTTAAGAATGGTGTTCTAATGTGTTTTGAGGTGGATTATTTGCATGGGAATAGACTTCTGTGTGATCCACTTTGTCTCTTATGAATTAGCCTACTCCTTAAGTAAGATTTAGACTGGTTAATCTTTCAAATAAAGAAGGCTCAGACCAGTTTAGCTGAAAGTAGTGAGGACAAGGACAGATAAGGGTGTTCAATAGAGATTAGGTGATATTAGATGTAACAATAGATGAAAAAGAAACCCAAAAACAATAGAGAATACTTAAGTCTATCTGACTTTTTTAAAAAAAATACATTTTGCATTCACACCTTTAATTTGGAGGCAGTATTTTTGCTTCAATTTTTCATTTTTTTTTCTGTATTAAATAAAATTATATATTAACGTTCCTCACTTAGTGGTTCTGTTCTTCATCTGTGTCCAGTTATTATCATGTCATATGTGATACCCTTCTGTTAATGTTCATTCTTCAGTGTTTATGTGCACAAAGATATGCAAATGCTCAACTCCAAGACTGAGTAAATGTGCCATGAATTTGATGTACAGCCATAGTCTTCACAGAGTTCTATATATCTGTTAGGTAATTGTATATGTCTGTTATCTAACATGCAAATATCTACCTACAGAACTCAGTTTTTCAGTATGAGCCATTCTGTTACTTTTCTGTTCTTCAAATCCAAATTGATATTAGGATTATTGAAAATTTAGGTGAGAGAAGGCCCTAAGAGAAAAGCAGTCCAAACTCTTCTTCAAATCATGGACAGCGGTGGGGTCAGAACAGGTTGCCCAGGCATAGATGCAGTCCTATATTGAAGATGGTACTGTAGTAATTCACAATATACAGTAGGTGTCAATTTTACATTCTGAAGCAAGGTAAGTAACAGAACACTGAATTTAAGAGCAGTAAAAATGTGCTGTACCATCTAGGGCAACACATCCATTTGAGTATCCTTTGTGGAGTTTATAAATCAGTGCAGTCAGCCAGGTGCACAGGGTGTCAAGGAGGATTTTCCTCCCTTTTCTCTCCTTCATTGCTCTCATCCGATTCCTGATAATACCCCATAAACTGGTATTCACACACACTTTTGTATAAAAGAAGAAAAAAACAACCTCTCTTTGCTGTTGTGTCTAAAACCAAACAAAACTATGGATATTCAAAGGTGCAGGTCAGTAGATAAAAATCACTCACCTCCTGATTAAATTCCATCCCCAAATGAGAGTGGAAGGAATTACTGGATGGTGGCATGCAGAGTGTGTGGTGATGCTTTCAGGCTGTTTTGAAATGCTGTGTGTAAGCAGTTAGAAATTTAGCAGTCCAGGTGTTTCTCAGGAAGTGGTTTTTTGGCGGTTTTCAAGGTAGTGTCCTGGAAGTGAGGAATTGATGGTTCATAGTCTAGCTCTTGCTATTTCAGTGATGTACTGTGCAGCTTAAGCAAAATATCTCTTCTTTCTCCTTCCCTTATGCTTAACTGGAGGCATTTCCTAATAGAAGTATTGGGATTTATACCATATTATGTTACTGGCCATTGGAAATTTCATTGGTACTATCAATGGAGAAGTAAAAAATGGACTAGGTATCAATACTGATCATTCATCTCATCTTTTTTAGGTTTTGCTTTTCTTTTTCTTTTGTTGTTTGAGAAGTCAAATTAATGGGTGTTGAATAGCAGTCGCTGTTTTTTTTATTTTTTGATAGAATTTTCTCGTGTGTTTCAGTAAACACACAAATCAAGCAACAAAGCAGAACTGGAACTATGTGTAGCTGTAAGAAAGTTAAAGGTATGAGTATCAGTACAACCTATGTTAATGAAACCATAAAATGTGTTTCACATATCTGATGTGTGCCCAGGGTCTAAATACAAATGCCAAAAACAGTAGTAAAATAATAGAATTTTAAGGAGTTTTTTATCAGTAGTAGTCATTGAGCTATAAGTTTTTAAAACTAGAAGGTGATCATTGTAGGTCCTGTCTAACTGAACTATTCTATTTTATTCTACAAGTTTTAAGTATTTACTGAACAATCAAGCCTTTATACTCCTAAAATTTCTCATAAGAATAGGGCATTAGAAATTAAAACACAGCATTTTAAAGGATTCCCTATGAGTAACCATGTTTATGATTCAATAATGTAGCTATTAGCTTCCACAGTATATTGTGTTATGATATTTGAATTAATCTTACTGTAATTTTCATTTTAACTGTTAAGATCTTGTACTTGGGCTACTTTTTCTTTTTTTTTTTTTTTCCTTCTCTGAAACGAAAAAGTAAATTGACATGGATAATTTGTGCTACTTTGCTTCTTTTTCTTCCCACCCCCTTGCCTTCTTTCTAGTTCTTCAGTCAGTCCTGATGGAAAAAATTATACGAGATGATGTGCAACTGTGTCTTTTCCCCAGGCAGCCTCTCACTGCCGCTAGTTATTCTTTGGCAGTCTGAATCTTTCATCTTGGCATTATGATACAGCCTGAATGAGAAAATTAACATTAATAGCAGCAGCAAGTGTGAGGAGATCTAGTTTATGCTGCTGAATTTCATTCCCATCTAGGACTCTTGAGGGGAGTAAGACCACTGAGAGTTGATGTGCGTGGAAAAAGAGCCGAGGCAGTGTGTTTGGACTTTATTTCCCCTTGTTCTTAGAAAAACATTCTTCTTCACTGCTGCATATTTCCATGCTTTTTTATGTTCTTTCTTTCCTAAAACATCCCCATGTGAATAAATTTATTCAGAGAATAAATTTACCTGTGAGCAAACCTATTTCGATGGATGAATAAGAATTTCAGCTTTTTCTGTTATTTTTTTAGGTTCTTCTTCTCCATGAATATCTATCAACAGTAGTAAATGTTCAGTTTTGATAGCTCAAAATTGAGGCAGAAGAAAACAAAATAGATGTTAAAACTCACAATTTTTAAGACAACTATTTTTTTCTGATGGGAGGTGGTATTTTTTAATGTCTAGGTCACAATTCTGAAGGCCATTATTAGAAATTATATTTAGGCAAACTTTTGGAATGATGCCAGATGGTGTTGGCAACATCAGCAGTAGAAGGGAAATGATAATTCTTATCAGTATCTATTTCAGGCAAACTGCAGTGAAATTTCATGGGACAAAGTGAAGGCACTTTTAGCTCTTGGGCACTTTCTCTGATTTGTTCGGAGACTTTCTGTAAAGCATCAAAACCTTTATATGGTAATTTGTCACGGATTGTGAGCCATGCAGCACCTGTGGGGGCACGGCAAACTGTGCAATGAGTGGGGAGCCCCTGGCTGTGTTGGGGCTCAGGATAGACTGGCATGGGACAGACTGGGGCAGGGAACTCCCTCAGAAGCCTTGTCTCACCATGCTCAGAGGCAGGCAAATAGAGCAAAGATAATGATTGGGGCAGTGGCCCCAGGAGTGCCAGGCATGGCCATGGGGACAGGGAGTGCTCCAAATGCACAGCAGGGGTGGATGTGCCCAGCTGCACTTCCAGCTGTAGTGTGGAGACATGCCCCATACTGTGTCTGCTCCTGTTGGGCCACCACGTGGCTGTCACCTGAGAATTTATGGGGTATTTATTATTAGCCCTTGAAGCCACATGCAGTAAGCAGACTTTTTATGCTGTGGTCATTACACATGAGATTTGTCATCTTGTCTCACCCTGAGCAGCTGCCAAGCCATGTGCTTGTGGGGAGTTTTCTTTCCTGCCCTGTCATCTCATGTGCTGGATGGGGCACAGCTGAGCTTCCCCTGAGAGTAGTTTCCAGTCAGTCAAATCTAAATTCGTACCTTTCCAGTGTAGGTACAGAACTCTGCTCAGACTCTGTCTATACTGACGTACTTGTTTCCAAGAAACTTACAGGGGAGTGTATCTGTGAAGCAATTCATGTAGCCTACTTTGTGTAGAATTTGAGTCAAGTGCTTTGATCCCTTTCTCATTAACAATTTCTCACTGTGTTGAATAAGTATTTACAGTATTTATTTTCCAGCACACCTAAGGTGGTTTCCCTTCACACAACTGATTTTGAAAAACTTCCCTATGATTAGTTAACATTTTAACACCTCAGTTGCATTATTTACAGAAATCTGTTCTCGGCTCACTATTGGAAGTGTTATTTGTACAGTAATGCTAACTGTCATTTCTTCAGAGTTGGCTGGGATTACTGTAATCTTCCTGAGGTGTGTAATCGCTCTGGCATTTTCTGGGAAAGGCCTAGGAAAAATGGGCCCATAAATTCCCACATCCCATGCCATAGGGCCTCTTTACAAGGCTTAATTTTTTCATCTAGTAGGTCTCACAGTGCTTCAAGTGTGCTATGAGAGGTGGATCAGTGGCCTCTGTGCCTTCAGCTGTCTGTCTCATTCCTTTGCTTCTAGCAGAGTGACAGGAGATGTTTATGACTTAATTATTAAGTGGTTAATCCAAGCAACTGGTGCAAAGTAAGTGCGACTGTTAATGTGTCAGCACTGTGGGTGTAACTTTGCTCCTACCAAATCTATTGCACAGGGTTCAAAATGTAGAGTGTATAATGTGAGGAAAAATAAAAGGTGGAGATCTTACTGCAGCTCCTTCTGGTGTCAGTGTATGTCCAGTGCAGCCACATATGAGAGGATCCACTACTGTCAACATTCTGTAGCTAACAGCATAAGAGCATAAGTCTTAAAATAATTATTTTCAGTATCCCCTACCAAAGCATATTAAAAAAACGCAAAATATTTCAGAAGTAATTTACTGCAGGTTGGCTATTCTGGAAACAGTTGTTTAGAAAAATGTAGGTGCATATATTGCTCATAATTTTCAAACTTTGGCATAAACCCAAAATTTATGCTTAAAAGTACAGGCTGGAGTTTGCCTTAATGCTCTATTCATAAACAGGTAAGAAACAGGCACAGTTTCTAAAATATAGAATATTAATATTTTACAGTTTAAGTTTCTACTTCCATACTACCCTATTTGTGTCTTGACTTTTGCTATTCTGAATAGACATTCTGTTTAAAACATCAGTGAGTTAGTTTTAAAAATTTTATAACAAAAAAGAGTAGTGCAGTAAACAAGAAAAGCATACTATTACAAGGATGCATTATTAAAAAATAAATTAATTCAGAATGTGATTATTTTAAGTCACCTAAAGCATTATAGACTTGATGCCATCGTCACTCAATTTTGCAAACTTGTATATTTTTTGTAGTTTACAAAACTGGAAACACTGAATGAAGGTCTCTTCTTATGGATACACAAGCTTTTCTTAATGTTCAAAAGGAAAGAATTAACAGATTAACAGGCTAGGTTTCAGGGATTTGTCTGGTATTTCTTTTTTATGTTTTCATTATATGTTCTTACTAAAGATAAAAGTGTCATATTTGTTTTACTTCATTTATGATGCATGTCTGAACTGAAATAGAAATTTTTTTGCATTTAAAAAGTTTCTTTTGATAAAATAATAATGAATGTATTAATATTAAGGTAATCTTCTGATGTCATCAAAATTGCTAAAATAATTTTCAAAAGAAAATATGGATTAGCGGAAAAATGAATTGAGATGTTGCATTTCTTTTCCCTGTCTTCTGGCGCTTGGATACTAAAAATGTCACACTTAATTTGAAACTTATATTGACAGCTCCCTGTTGTTGATTCACATTTGAAATAACAGAGTTATTAAAAATGTGTGTTGTGTTCTCTCTATTTGCTGGACTTGTAAGAAAAGTCAAAACTGACCTCTGGCAGTTTCTTTAGCTGCATGGTTTGGGAATATCTTTCATTACCTTTTAATACTTGTAAAAAAATCTCTAACTAAAGCTGTGATGAAAATTACAGTAGGCAGACTCCAGGGAATAACTCCAAAGAATGTGTAAATTTAATACAAAAGCTAAACATCTGTTAGAAGATGTTTCTTAGGGCTAATGCAGCCTAAAATGTTGGATACTGAGTGGATGTGGGTGGGAATGGGAGTGGGGGCTGTCTATACCTCAGAAGAAATGCTACTTCTTTTCATCAACTAAATACTCTAAAAAGTTAGAGGAAGGAGAGTTTTACCTTATGAAAATTTTACTTTTTGCTTTTAACACTCTTCCTTTTGAAATATATGGCCAGAAATCTCTCTTGTCTTGACACATTGGTGGTATGTGGGTGTGGGGAAAGAAAAAAGAGAAGGAAAATATTTGTGAAGTAATGGAGAGAGCTACATGCAGTTCGGGAGCATACACTGCACGGTATGGAATTACAGTGACATAAAACGCTTGAACAGGCAAAAGGAAGCCTGTTTTTCATAGTATCCTCTGATACTACAAGGAAGCACTTGGTATCAAGCACAGTGCTTAAAGAAAATTTGAAATCATGAAGGTAATTTCCACTTGTAGATCACAGGAACTGATTTCTGATATTAAAAACTTAAACAGTGCTAAACTTGTGAATTTCTGTAATGTAAAGCTAGAAAATGTTCTTTTAGGTATAAGGTCAGTGACAGGCACTTTTGAGTAGGCCTGAAATAGGATTGAAAGTACCACAGAATCATTAAGGTTGGAAGAGACCTTCAAGGTCATTGAGTCCAACCATCTATCTAGAACCACCATAATCATCTCTAAATCAGATTCCCAAGTGCCACATGCAGTCATCTCCTGAACTCTTTCAGAGATGGTGATACCACCACCTCCCTGGGCAACTTATTCCGATTCCTAACCAGTCTTACAGTTACTTTATTGTTTTGGTTGGGTTTGGTTTTTTTTGTAATATTTAAACTGAACCTCTCCTGGTACAATGTCAGGCAGTTTCCTCTCATCCTTTCAATTGAGACATGGCAGAAGAGATCCAGTTCCTCTCCACTACAACCTCCTTTCAATAAATATGCTCAATGTCTGTTCTAGGCTGTGAAATAGTTCATAGGCAAGCATGGTGTGCCCTGGCATTTCCTCTAGTTTGGATAGGGCTGGTATCCTGCAGGCCTCTGCAATGGCACAGCTATCTCATTACTCTTCCCTCGTGGGCCTTCTCTCCTTCATGCTGTTTCCTGAAAAGCAGAGCATTTCGCCCCTGAGACTCTCTTTTAGTCATTTTGCTTATGTAACTATTGGTAGAACAGAGCCTGCAAGAGCATACAGCTTGGATAAATTGTAAACAGATGACACTTTAGTTGTTGTATTTCTAATTTTCATTCCTTTTGCTGTCTTAATCTCCACTGTCTGGAAAGCAAACTAATTTCTGGTTAACTACAATGTAGTCTAGAGTGCTTGACGATCACACTGAGATTCACCAAATGGTACACTTATTCTAGAAGTGACTCTGTAGACAGATTTTCTTGTCTATATTTGTTATGGCTATTGGTAATTCCTTATTTTAGCAGAGTATAAAATTAAGGTGCTAGGATATTTACCTTTTATCATGTTCAGAGAGCATGACTTGTGCCTTAAAATTAAGGATGATAGAGACATATTTGATTAAAGGATCATATGAAGGGGAAGAACACACCTGAATTTTCTGAACATAGTCTAAACTCTTTGGACTTAATTACTGTAGAATAGTCTTTGAAGTATCGTGTTAATGGTTAATGTGTGAGCCATTTAAAAAAGAGGGAGAGGGGGAAGTGTTGTATTGAAAATCTTGCAATGAGAAGTCACTCTTATAGTCTGAGAGTGCATTTTTCATTTAAAATATCAGTGATGAAGCTTCAGAATTCCTTTATAAATGTAGAATGAAAATACATGCATATTTTGGCTGCAAATTTGAAGCTAAAACTAATCTCTTGAATTTTTTGATAGCTTAAACTCAATTAATGCTTCTAAATGGCTGGTGCTTATGCACAGCTAGGTATTTTACAGTTCTTTTTGTAATACCAGCACAAATTTCAACTGCTGAAGACCTTGCATTGGCTTTTCACATAATTTTAATATACTTAGTATTCAGGTGGAATAATTACCTTAGCCACATCAAATATATTTAATCAAGTGGGAGGAAATTAAATTCTCTCAATTTACCTCAAAATTGACTTTCAATTTCTGATAAATACTTTTACTTGGTTATATCACTCTTTTAAAAAGTGATACTTGCAAGAAAAAATATCCTGTAGGGAAAAAGACTAAATATTTCTGTGGAACAAATGCCTAATATTATTTTACTCATTTAGCACAGTGAAAGGTAAAAGACCATAGATTTTAACATGAGTATTATCATATAAAATTAAGAGTATGAAATAAGTATATTGTACATTCATTGTAAGTCCTGTCCAATAGAGTAGACAATCAATTTGCTGTGTGAAGGGTCCAGCCATTTTTGCCTTCATTCAAGTTACAGGAATTTTTGCCTCATGTTTGGATGTATCCAGAACATTGTGATCTTTACTGGCATAGAATTTTGAATGTTCCTTTCAGAGAAGAATTTAGGGATTTAATTATTCTCCTCACAAGTTGTTCAGTGTCATGCATAACCAAAATTATTCGATGTTGCATGCAGTGAAAAAATATGAGGCAAGAATGCTTGATTTTTCCCCCAGGTTTCTGAGGATTATTTTATTTCATGCATAGCTCTTAAGTACTGTGAATGACATGCAGTAGTTCAAATACAAGCTCAGTAAATATTTGAACATTAAGACTTATGACTTTATGCTGATGTTATAGTTCCATGATGAAATGTGTTTCTGAGCCCTAGCTAATGAACTCTGGAGAGATGTAGAATTTATGGGTTTAAATGTGGCCCTTTATTGGGGTTGTATTCCTTTGGTAGCCAAGCAAGTATGAAGAGACAGTCCTGCCCTGTCTCCTACAGGTGCGTAGGCATATGCCATTCATAGCTCAAATGGTCTTGCAGGACTTAGTCTCACAACTTTTATATTAATAATAAACCAAGTTTTGTTCATCCTACTGACCCATCCAAGTCATGCTAAGGACACATGAGAATTAGTGAAATGTCCTGAAAATCTACTGTATTGTTGATTATGTATCATTCCTAAGTTGAAACCTAAAATGACTTCAAGTATTACAGTACCAAGTACTGTAGTACAGTAATAAGTATCAAAACTTTAGCTAGGTAAAGTTTTGCATTAATAGAATGAAATACATGTAAAATGCTGAAATAAGGCATTGTCCATCTGATAGAAATGAAAACTTGTCTGGAAGACTTTTAAGAAGCTTGCTTTATTCTGTGCACGTGTAAAGATAATCAGTTTCCTAAAATGGTGACAAATTTCTCATTACCTCTTCAGCATGTTTTGTTTTCTGGATGATATCATAATGATTAATTTATAAAACTAAATGGTTTTTCATGAACCTGCATCTCCATTTCATGGAGGCCTTATTCTCTGTAAGTTAGTAGAAAAAGAAGTGTTGTTTATTTCTTTCTGATCTAGTTTAAGCTTCCTGCCACTCACTTATCAATGATTTATGTGTCATCCTAGTTCTATCAATATGGCAAATGAATATTAGAAATCCACAGAAAACATCTAAGGCTGAGAAAGTGATCTTAGTATTATTCCACTTCTAAATTAGGAAATTCAAGTACGAATTAGTTATTTGTCTATAATCCTGCCTCCATAATTAGAGGACTATTTATGTATTTAAGCGTCTTAAAACAACAATCTGTATCATATCCTGCAGAGGATTAGTTTTGGAATAGCATCTCAAAAGTTAAGGTAAACAATTTTGGTTTTGGTATTTTTTTTTTTTTAATACTGGTTCTTTATTATGAGCTTTGCACAAAATGGAAGTCTAACATCTCTAAAATACTGAGGTTGTAGTTGTCACAGATGCATTTTCCTGCAATATCATTGCATATAAAACATTTTTATTTCAGTATGATTGCTAAACTCAGTCAAAACACTTCAATGTCTTTCAACAATAAAGCACATTGACCTAGGCTGGATATGTATTAATATATTAGCACTCATAAATATACGTCTTATATTCATATGCAGGTATAAAACCAAATATAACGAAATGTGTTTTAGTATGAATTTGTAACATACATAATATAGAAAAAATATATAAAATGGTATTTTGCTACCTTAGTAGATCTCACTTTCAAAGAATTTAAAACATTATTTCTCCTTTTGTAAACTACTTAAACTATTACCTGGATACTCTGTCCTTAAAAGTAGTATTTATCTTCTTAGTCTAATTATTGTACAGTAAAGTATATGTATTTGAATAGTCAATGAGAATCTGTTTTGGTTTTTCTTTTCCTTGAGCATCTGGAATCCAGTATCTGTTAGCAAAAGCCACTCTGTACTGAATTGTATCAGAGAGGTGACATTTGATTCTGTGGCTTATAAGCACAAGAGTAAATGTACTAGGAAATACACTAACCTGTCATTTTCATCAGTATCTTTCCTACAAAAAACCCAGAAAAAATGTTAAACTTACCTCTTTGTTTTCCTATATGTTAAAAAAAAATATCCTCTATATATATTTCCTACATATATTTATATTTCCTATATTTCCTACTCCTTTTTTCTGCTTTAGAAGGCAGTCTGCCACAAAAGAAAACCAATAATGTAATTGGTTGTACTGCTTCCCATTTTTTAAAGGATATTACTGCATTCTTTTATTTATGTCCAGAGACATAGGCTGCTTTTAAAATATTTAAGTTGCTTAAATGAAAATGTGATTTAAAAATAAAAAGGTATTAATGAATCTGTGGAGGTTTGCATTGAATTTTGAAAGCTTATTTAAAACAAAGCAAAAAAGTTTTAGTGAGTGTGTGGGTACAGACACTTATCTCTTTCATTCAGTTGTTTAAATTTTTAGTATTTGGGGTAGATACAATTATTGAGGAAACCTATTACCTCAGAATTGCATCAATAATTTGTATATAAAGGAGAGGAAAGTGAGGTTTCAGTTGTTTTTTTATTACTTTTCTAAAATGGAGTAGTTACTTCTGCTAAATATATTAAGTCTGAGTTAATGAAAACACTTAAGTAGCTATGCTTTGCTGCACAGATGGCAAATCCTCTACTGCTCTTATTCTGTACATCAGGGTGTGGTAAAATGTCTCATGATTTAATTGCCTATCACTGAGAAAACGCTATCATATTTGGGGGTGTGGGATGAGGGAGGATAAACAAATCAAAATGCACTTCTTCAAATGGTTGCATTTTGTCTGTTAGAAATGGGGTGAGCTTTCACAACTTTTTCATTTCGATTAACCAGTAGGCTGTGTTAGTAGCCAGAAAGAAGCAGCTAATTGTTCTGCTCTTGTAAAAGCTGCTCAGTTTGAGTCCTTTTGCCAAGGGAAATGGTGTTGGGACATTGTGCTTCACCATGGCTAAGGTGGGGAGTACCATGTACCCTGTACTCCTTGGTGCTGCTCAGCATTACCACAAATCTCCTCCCAGCTCTTGAATCCCTCTCCATCTCCTGTGTCTTGGAGAGCAGTACAACAGAAAACTGAAGGTGCTTCTGCTCTCCCCACTGGTGCAGCCCAGCTCGGTGTGTCTTGGATGCCATGGGTAAGGATAGGGGTTCTCTCAGACAAACCATCAGCCCCAGCTCTCTGTGGGGCTTCCCATCCTCTGTGATGGACAGTCAAGCACACTTGCACACTACAGGGCAGAGTTGCAGGAGGATGAGGAGGGAATCCTCATAAATATCCTCATTTATCTCCTCATAAAGTGTGTGGTAGGAATTCAGTGTTTTGAAGGACAGATCAGGCTTTTAGAACTAAAAGAAGCAATGTATGTGCCATGTAATTTCCACTTTGAAGTTCCACAGATTTAACTGATCTGTGATAGAATTTTCTTGATTTTGAGAAGCAAAACTGTGTTGTGTTTTAGACAAAAGTAAAACGAAAACCAGCGGTGAAAAACTTCAGTACCACACTTAATCTCATTGATTGAAATGTTTAATTGAAGTGTTTACAATCAAAGCCACGTTTAGACTAAAGCTCTTTTCCAATTAGTATCTCTGGAGTTTATTTTCGAATGAAGTATACAGGAACTTAGCCAATAGATCATTTATTTCATAAAATTTTAGCCTCCAGAAAAACTGCAGAAATATTCTGCTATGTTCAAGCTTTTCTTTATCCTGTATTACCCTATTAGTGACAGTTTATAAACTTGTTTTCAAAAGGAGCTATATTTTAATAGGAAGCAGCTAAAAAGTATTTGCAAAAAGAGTAGGACTAAAAACATTGTGAGTAATTGTCATCAGACTCAATGGTACATAGGGATGCATTATAATACTTGCAGGGAGTATATTATACAAGCTTTTGATAATGAAGGGTTTGAAAAGTCCTAACCTTAACATCGTCATGCTATACTTCACTTGTCCTAGGTTCCCTATACTTTATGAATTTTTCACATAAACATAGGATTTCTTTTTTAAAGCATTATTAAGCATTCACATTAGAAGTGCAAATTGTGCAATTTCAAAGTGCAATTTCAAAGTTAGTTCTCCTGTTAAGGACTGCATGTTGATTATGGGTCTTATCCGTGGTCACTGGAAAGAGACCTACTGAATTTTCTTAACCACTTTTCTAGGATGAAAAATTTACTCTTTTACTGTTTTTCGTAGGTAGTACTGTGATTTACTCCTATTTTAGCAATTTCCTAGAGGAAGGATTTAAGAAAATGCAAATCTAATATTACCGTAACCAATATCTTAAGCTTAAACCCCATTTTATCTTTTCCCTTTAGCTTTTCTTTAGATTTTTCCTTTTTCCATTGTTTTGTTTTGTTTGGGTGTTTTTTGTTTTGTGGGGGTTTGGTTGGTTGGTTGGTTGGTTGGTTTTTGGTGTTTTTTGGTTTTTGTTTTTTTTTTTTTTGGGGGTTTTTTTTTTTTGTTTTTTTTTTTTTTTTGGGGGGGGGGTTTGTTTGTTTGTTTGGTTTTTGGTGTTTTGTTTTGTTTTTTTTGTTGTTGGTTTTTTGTTTTTTTTAGACAAAATGATAGCTGATAATGGCAGCTGAATTTCTACTCTTTCTTTAGAGCCTTTTGGAAATTTGGTTGGCTTGTCCAGTTCAATATAGGTATATTTCAAAATATTTTACCTGTACATGAAATAAAGATAGCTTTGAGCTGACTGTTATGCCTGGATTACAGAAGTTGTGTGTAACTGTGTGTCATCTGGCTGTAGTGTTAGCCACTAGAAAAATGTCATTTTAATTAGCTGTTCATAACAATCCCATAACAACTGAAGAATGAAGCTCCATTGCTTGCTTGTTTTCTTGGATCATTATTTTCCTTTTCTGCTTTTAACTGCAGTTGCTGGCAAATATTCTCTCCATTTCATTCTGAAAAAAGCCCAACTTTTATTTGTATTTTAATGTATTTTTAAAAAAAAGGCAAAAAATCATTAACTGTAGAAATATGAGAGTTAAAACCAGTGGTCTGCTAGGTCTGAATTTGGATAATTTCCATTCTTGGAATGCTGCATGCAATTCTCGTAAGCAGGAATATCCATACCATATTCCTGATATGCTTGCTGTCCTGGACTGAGTCCATCATGGTTAGCCATCTATTTTCCTTTCCAGTATTTGGGTTTGGAGAGGCAAGGTCACCCACTCTGAGTACCTGCACACTCAGTACAGACACCATCATTGTGTGGTGGTTGCTTCAATTAAACTAAGTGGTTTCCCTGATAACTTTCTTGTAATTTGATTACTGATCTTATTAGGAAGCTGTTTATACAAAAAGATTGATTCATGCATGTATAGTACCTGGCAGGCATATTTTAAAGTTTATGCTATTATAGGAAGTTTAGAGACAAAAGATGTTTGGTCATTTTATATTCAGATTTTATTTTCTTTAAAATGCTATATTTTTTATTGAAAACAAAAGTAAAATGGCTTGGGTTAAATTTCCATCAGGACAAATGCCTTAAATCTTAGAAAATAAATGGTGTTTATGATTAAGCATATTATCACATGTAGACTGCTGGGATTTGATCCTCTATGGTGCTCAGAACTGGAATTTTGGCTAAGATGTTCAAGTGTCTCAATAGAGTTATCTTGCCTTTACCAGCAAGTTTGTTTGGAAAATTTCAGCAAAATAAGAACTGTCCAGTCTATTCCATCACACCTGTGTTGTCCAGCTCCTCTGGAACAACCACTGGTGGTTCCTATTTTTAGGACTGAGATTTCTTGAGAGTAACATTGACAGCATAACCCGTTGCTGGCACATCTCTAATGACTTACTGTTGTTTCACTCTTATGTTGCTAATGCTGATCCTGATACCTCATAAATATAAAATAACTCTAGCTAACTAAGCTCTTGCATTTAATGTTAAGTAAATGTAAATAAGATTAAAATTTGGCCTACTAAAGTTTTAATGAAAAAAAAATCCCAGTAAGATTTTATTTTATTGTAGCTGGTATAACTAATAATACATCTGAAAATATTTTTTTTCTTCTGTTTAACCTGTTTTTCTGGAAAAAGTTTCCCAAGAATTAAAAATACAGAGAACTGAAACTCAGACCTCTTTCCCAAGGATAAGATCTGTTCTATGAGCTTGATTAGCACAACAGAATTTGAGGTACAGCTAAAGAAAAAATCTTTCTGTCTAGTTCAAAACATTTTGATACCTTTGGTCATTGTTCTCTTTGGGAAGTGACTTTTGAGGTGTGTGCCTACTCCCTGTTTAAATTTCAGTCTCATTAGCCCTCTTTGACAGGTTGCCTGTGGTAGCTCTAAGAACACCATGTGTTTGAGCACAGTGGAAGCAACTGAATAAAGCTGAAATACTTGCTCACTGTGTAGTCAAGTGTGGTTTAGGAAGAATATTGTCCAAGTTTACCTTACATTTGCATAGACTGAAAAACAAATGGAGTGGAATCTATCTGTCTCCCATTCTTCAAATGTTATGCCTTCTCAAGCTGTAAAATTTTGTGATGCACAAAATGAGAAGGTTTTTTTCTTGGGGATTTGTGGACACTGAGACCACCTCAGTAATTATGATCCATTTTTCATTTAAAAGAAGGTTGAAGTTTCATGTCATTGTATTGATCTATTGGAAAACAGAGCTTGAATTCAATTGAATCTTTTACCATTGTATTTGATATAGCCTGAATGAGCAATTTGAGTATGGTAGTCACTGTGTTAAGAGTAATACTGACAGTATTAGGTTGAAATAGATCCTGCATATTAAACATGAAATAATATTTATTAGCTGATGAAAATGCAGAACTGTGAAAGTTAGATGAATAACCAGTTGTAGAGTATTACTTTAGTAATTGATGAGAGAAATAACTCTGCAGAATTCTGCAGGGGCAAGAGTAATAAAATGGAAGAATATATGAGTGCTAATTCTCCTTCCTTGATCCTACACATTCTTGTGAAATTTGCAAGTTAGATGTCTCAGTCTTCAAAAGGAGATTGTAGCCTACTGAAGTTTGCATTAGAGTAATATTGATTGCATGGAGTAAAAATACATTCTTTGATCTTTCTGTTCTCCATCAGTAGTTTGAAACTATTGAGGATCAAAAATCAAAAACTACCAAATCCACACATAGCACTGTGTCTTGGTTTCGGTTGGGTTTTTTTGTTCAGTTTGGACTGATTGGTGGGGAGGGGGGAGTTGGTTTTGTTGTTTCTTTATTTAATCTTCAGTAGGAATTAAAATAATTGCCCTTCCAGTGATACTTATCTTCTTCCATGTCTGCCCAAGTTTGATAATGCCGTATCAGCTGGAGGTCTGTCCTGGTATAATCAACCACAAAAAAGGGATTTTAATAGCCAAAAGGAACTGCTTCAACCATCTTGGTTTCCACTATAGCTTTAGTCTCATTTTCTTTTTGCAGTTACTTGCAGAGTTAAAATAAGGTTGTGAATAGCTATGTCTATTGACAATGAAAAAGAATGTGGTGGTTGTGGTGATTGTTAGTGGACTGACATGAAATGAAGCAAAGCAGTTTGCTGCTGATAACTTTAACAGGCACCTACTTGTCAGTACTAACACATGGTGTTCTGTAGAACATGGTGTAGTTGCCAGTCCTGTTGGGCAAATGGATCCAGATACAATATAGGCTATAATGCAACAGGCAGATCAAGTTCTCTTGTAAGATGATCATATCATCTTGTTTGTGATGAAGAAGAGCATGTTCATGTTGGAGGCAGCTCAGTTTAATGTCTCTCACATTTCTAAAATTTCCAATTTGAACATTAGAATGATGACATAGATCCGACCACAGGTCAGGCAAGTCTTAAGATCCAACAGTGGACAATGATGGATACTAAAACAGAGTTATAGCAGTAAAGTAGGTATGAAATTATAATTCCTCAGAATTATCTTTCTTACCTCTAACAATTTGCAGTACAAGGATTTCTGGGCCAAAGGTGGTACTTCTCTTTGATAATTTGTATATAGAAACAAAGTTACTGAATCAAATATCTTAAAGATTTTTCCCCCCTTGTTCCAAATGGTTAGTCTGGTATCATTTGGGTGTATGAAGAATGCATGTATATTATTACTGAAAAGTAAGTACTTATTGATTGAATGTATCTAGAGTTACATTAGATTGATGAGTTGTTCAAGGCTGCCAGAATGGTTATAGATGTTCCTTGGAAAAATAGATGCAAATGTCCAATACATTAGGAAGGAAGGTACATGTAAAAATCAGCATCCACTTACATGTACCACTTCAGGTGTTTTTCTTAAAGTATTATGAAAAACCATAGCTTTTTAAAAATAAAACTTCACTTGTTGATTAAAGATAATCTGTAAGGACATATAAGGAAAGCAATTTGAAATACACCTTTTTTTTGTTACCACACTTGCATGATTGTGAGGAAACTACAGAGTGCAAATTTCATTAAAACAATCCCCCTTCGTAATCCTGTCTCCTACTCATCCTTTTCACCGCAGTCAGAAATGGTACTTGTGCCACTCACTTGGCTGTTTGTACAGGCATAACCTCTTATTTCTCATGCTGGTTGCCAAGCAACTATTTTTGCATTTCATGCCTTGCACTGGAGTCATTAATTTCTGTCATGTTCCTCTGTTTGTTTATTATATACTAGAGAAACATGCATACAGGAAAATGAGGACACTTTTTGTAAGGGAAACCAAAAACTTATTTGGTAATAATCTATTGTGTTCATTGGATACTTCAGGGAAAACTTGCACAGTCATTTCATGGAGGACCTAAAAGGTATCCTCCAGCTGGTCCAAAATCAAACTGGGATTCACTGAGAGGGAATCTTTATGAAGTATTTAAAATATCTGCCCTCCAGAAGGTAAGCAAAGAAATAGCTGGCATTAGGGTTGTGTTCCCTAGTCACTTCTTCCCTCCTCTTCTCTAGCTGTGTATTAGATGTTTTGTACTGTTATGTAGCTACTAACCTCTTCATACTCTCAAGTACAGATATGCCATCACTGACCCTGAACCTGGCCTGTGTAATTCCTGACCAGTTTGAGACAAATGTTTTCAGTCCTGAATGATTTTTCTTTCTGACAGTGAATTGGTTCCCTCTTCTGTAGAATAAGGAAAGAGAACAACACATTAGAAAGATTATTTCTTTTTGAAGCTATTGTTTAATATTTTTTTTTCCAATCTGACTATTAACACAGAATCATAGAGTGTTAAGTGTTGGAGTGAAAATCATCTCGTTCCAACCCCACTGCCATGGGCTGGGACACTTTCCACTTGACCAGATTGTTCAAGGCTTCATCCAACCAGGCTTTGAACACTTCCAGGACTGGGGCACCCATAATTTCTCTGGACAACCTGTTAAAATGCCTCACCACCCTCACAGTAAAGAATTTCTTAATGTCTACCCTAAATTTCCCCTTTTTTCTGTTATACCCACAACTCCTTGTCCTATCACTATAGTTCCTGATAAAAGGTCCCTCTCCAGCTTCCTTGTAGGTCCCCTTCAGTTTCTGGAAGGTTGCTATGAATTCTCCATACAACCTTCTTTTCTCCAGCCTAAACAGCCCCAACTTGCTCAGCCTGTCTTCAAAGGGTAGGTGCTCCAGTCCTCTTATCAACTTTGTGACTGTCCTCTGGACTTGCTCCATCAGCTTGTGTTAGGGACACCAGAACTGGACACAATACTCAAGGTGGGATCTCACAAGAGCAGAGGGGAAGAGCCACATCAGTCTGCTGGCCACGCTCCTCTGGCTGCAGCCCAGGACACATTTGGCTTTCTGGGCTGTGGGCACACATTGCCATCTCATGTTGAGTTTTTCATCAACCATCAGCCCCACGTCTTTCTCCTCAGCACTCCCCTCAATCACTTCTCTGCCCAATCTGTAGATATGTTCTGAGGTTTCTGTGACCCTGGTATAGGATCTTTGTTTTATTGAACTCCACAAGGTTTGCATTGGCCCACCTCCCAAGCCTGTCCAGGTCTCTCTGATTCTTCCCTCCAGCATGTTGACTGACCCACACAGTTAGTTTGGTGTTGTCAGCAAAGATACTTAGGGTACACTTGATCCCTCTGTGTTACTGACGCAAACGTTGAACAGTATTGGCTACAGTACCCAGCCGTGAGGGACACCACTCATTACTGGCTCCATGTGGGCAATGAGCCATTGACCACAAGTTTTGGAGTCTGGACTTCCAGTAACTGTGGTCCATTCAGCAAATCCATCCATCTCCAATTTAGAGACAAAGATGTTTGTGGAGGACAGTGTCAAATGCTTTACATATGTCAGGGTAGATGATGTCAGTTGCTCTATCCCTACCTACCAAAGCTGTAGCCTCGTCATAGAAGGTCACCAAAGTTGTTAGGTAGGATCTGCCCTTAGTCAACCCACATTGACTGTTTCCAGTCGTGTTTGTTTTTCATATTCAGCCATAATCAATTTGATTGATGATCAAATCTCCAAGTCATTTGGGTATTTTTGTGAGCATGTAACAGCAAAGCAAACTGGATAAGCTGTAGTTAGCAAAAAATATTTTGGTTATATTCAGCAGCAGATTTTATCCTTTGTGTAAAAGCAGTGTTGACTAGAGAATATACTTGCTGAGCTGTTTTCTCTTTTCAGTTTGTAGGAAGAAGGACTGGTAAATTGAGAAATATGTATTGGTAGAGGTTGCACTTGACAATAGTGAAATTATTTTTAATATACTCTAGTGGATTGGGAAGTAGAACATCAATAAAAATGCTTACATCTTTTCCTTTTCAAAGACCTTTATGACAATACATTTATCCTCACAATACCACTGAGGAAAGTAGACAAGTATTAGCATTGCTGCTACACAAGGAAACTGAAACTGTATTTGTTTGATACAACAGATGTGTTAAATGTCAGAGGCAGGATTACTAACCTAGTCTTTTGAGCTTATCTTTCATGGGGATAATATTTACTGGTGAAATAGTAAACTTTATTTTTGCTGTTGCACAGTTGTATACTACAGCTGAGAAGAGTAACTTCTAAGCGGTTTTTTTTTTTCCTCATCCTTAGTGTTTGTAGCTAAATATTAGGTTTTAAGGGATGACTTCCTTACCTACAATTGTTCTTCATCTAGTTTAACATAGTTCCTAGTGATAAAATCTAATAATAAAGACATGCTTGCATGCCACTAAAGTTAAATATATTATATTACATAGACCAAATTCAGACAGAATTGTCAGACTCTGTTTCTGTATCATTTTCTTTAAATAAAAAGCTTTTGCACCTCTACTGGTGATATACTAGTTGATGAGTATGAAGAAATCGTTCATGCAAAAATGAGGTATGAGTATACGATCTGCTTCCAGTGCTAAGTGACTGTGAAGAATTGAACCTTCACTATACTGAAGTTTACTGTACTTTAATTTCTCCTCCAAGCCTAATTTCAGGGTGCCCTCGAGCAGTGTAGCTGTCTGGGAACATGAAAGAGCAGGGAGGGTGCAGAGATGCTTTGCCAGCTCTCCTCCTCTGCTACAGGAAGCTCATTCCAGAGATGGCAGTGAGGAACTGAACTGAGTGTTATCAACAAAAGGTATAACATTATAATGTCTTCCCATGACCTGTCTTTTTTATCTTATAAGTGCAGAAGCCAGAAAATTGATTGAGCATGGAAGGACTTGTGACCAAGGGGAATTGTGTTAACGGTGCTGTGTGTAGGAAAAAAAGACAAAATCAGGCAAGGTATTTAGACATCTGAATAGTGTATTTCTGGAACACTTTTATTTTATATTCCACTTTGGTAGCTCTGAGCTGCATCTTTCTGAAATAAATATTAGCAACAAAACTTCAGAAACTCTATAGTATGAAGGATATGCTTCACTGTGGTTGCTGTAAGATTTTCTTTTGAAAAGTTTAAATATGTATGCTGCAACAAAGAGGAAATTTTGAGCACTAGATGCCAGAAAGCATGTCATCTCAGAAGAAAGAATAAAGTTGTTTCAAAAAGGCTGTCTTGGAAATCTGCAAGAAAGTTCATCTTAGGTTTTTATAAGAATGTACCAGGATCTGTCCTGCTGCTGCCCTTGTGCATAAATAAGTGCATGATGAAGATGTAGCTGTGAAGACAAATGACTGAATGCTGTGTCTCCAGTGGGGGAGTATTCAAGTGGCTTTTGTTCCACTCCTCAGAGGTAACACACAAATATGTAATATAATCTAACCTAACTGAAAGATTCTGCATCACCTCCATTTAGCTACAATACAAAGGCTTCATCTTTTCAGACACTGAAACTGAACTCTTTGCTTTGATTTCTGAAAGAGTTATCAACTGTACCAACAAATACCAATTAGCTAACAGCTTGCTAGGAAGAAATTATTACTTTTTGTTGGTCTTGATAAAAGAACCAAGAACATCTAGAAGAAAACGCAGGTGCTTTTCCAGCATCCTTTTTGTTTTCATGCTTCTGTCTGACCTGCCTTCCATTTTCTTTGTCGGCATCTGCCAATTTCTACAGCTCACTAACAGCATTCAGAGAGGACCATGGACTGAGTCAAATAACTAATTTCTCCACTGGAAGGGTGTTCAGGCGTTGAAAAGGGTAGCCTGGAGCCATGGATTTGCCTTCCCTGGAAATGTTCAAGAAATGACTGGATGTGGCACTTTGTGCTATGGTGTCGCAACATGACACAAAAGGAGCGACACTCATGCACTGAGATGTCCAAGGCAAAAAAAAAGGAGCAGTTTATTTACAGACCTCAACATTTATAGAATTCCAACAGTGACCATGGATTGGAGGAAGAAAATCTTCCTCTCCAACCTCACTGTTCAACCCAAAAGTCTATCAACAGTCTTCTCCTTATGAGAAGAATGTAAACATGAAAGAACAGTTAAAATAATAATTGTTTATGTGAAAATCCATTACAAAAAGTAAATCATCAGAAGGCTGTAGTAACTTTAGAAAAACAGAGAAGAACAGGGTGACACTATGGTTTAGTTGAGAAGATGGTGTTTGGTCAAAGGCTGGACTTAATGGTCATGGAGGTCTTTTCCAACCTTAATGATTCTATGATTTTATGGAAGCAAACTTGGAGTAGAGTGGCTACTGTGATGTGGCCAGTGCTGTGTTTCTAGGCTGACACCTTTTTGTAAGCATAACCTGGTTCCACTTCTAATTCTGTGTGATACTGACAAAAATGCCCAAAACGTTATTAAAAGTAGAATAGTTTGTTAAATGACTAGTTTGAAAGTAATCACTCTTTTAGAGACTGACATTCTTGTAGTGGATTTCCTCACACATCCAATGATCTCCTAGGGAAAAATGTGATTTAGAAAATACTACAAGATTAAAACTACTATTTTATTGGTATACTCAACAAATATTGCAGACAATAAATCCTGGTAAAAATGGGTAATTGTAAAAAGTCTTAGCATATAATTTGTTTAGACTACTTGAGACAATATTTGAATAGAAGATAAGCATAAAACGGATTCAAGAGAAGATTAGCCCAATTCTCTATAATTAATTGATCATATATGTGTTCAGATATCACCACATCCTTGATTTAAAAAAGAAAACTAAAATTTCAAGTAAAATTGAACTACAGAAAACTTATTCTCCCATTATAACTTTTCTGGTTTCCAGCAGGTAATAATGCTGTTGCTTAACAAGTGCCATTTATTTAGTGGTTGCAGTTTCAATTCTGTCTGCAAATACAATATTAACAGTCTTGCCTTGACCATAATCTTACCTTCCTGGGGACTAATGCATCTAAACCAACCTCTGTTAAGATTTCTTTCTCTCAGAACCTTTCTGAGAGAAAGTATTTTCTGTATTTTATAGTCCTAAGTATGCACAGCAGAACAAAAACAAGCCCTGCCAGGGCAGCAAGTGTCTTACTGTTTCTATGCAATCCCTCCGTTGACATTTTACACCACTCAAGTTTACTGCCCATCACTGGGGCATTTGCCTCCCCAGGATATCCAAATACCAGGAATATTTATTGCAATTGCAATGTCGTTGCATTTAGGAGCATTTTAACATGACTTTTAATTTAAATTGGTCCATAGTTGTCTCGATATGAAAACATGGTTATTGCCATCAAGGAGAATAATATTGACATTTAATTGCTGGTTTGTAGAGCACATTCTTTTTCTTTAGTGTTGCTCTTCCCTCATTACATTACCAGTGACGGTGGAGTCCATTAAACCTGTGTACGCAAGAAAATTGAATGAACTAAGATAAATTTGATCAGCCCTCTTGTGCAGACAGTCTTAGTTTGGAGAAGAGTGTCTTATAACAATTTAGAAAAAGTAAACATAAGCCATCATTATCCACAGAGGAACTTGCATTGATTTAGCTAAATCACTTTCTAAAGCTATTTTTTTTTTTCCTAGAGTGTTGCAATTCCCTTGTGTAGAGAAGAATTTAACTAGATTGTCTTTTTCCTGTACAACACTAGGAAACTTTCCAGAAGGTCTCTATTTTACCTATGTGCAACCGTGGTTGGGAGTATAGACTATGGAATGAGAGGCTGGAAAGCAGCGCCAGGGAAAGGGACCTGGGGGTCCTGGTGGATGGAAAGTTGAATCTGAGCCAGCAGAGCCCTGGCAGCCAGGAGGGCCAAGGGTGTCCTGGGGCATCAGGCCCAGCATGGCCAGCTGGGCAAGGGAGGGGATTGTCCCCTCTGCTCTGCTCTGGGGCGGCCTCACCTCGAGTGCTGGAGCAGTTTGGGGTGTCACATTACAAAAAAGACATTAGACTATTAGACAGCTTCCAGAGGAGGCAATGAAGATGATGAAGGGTC
>VWYO01009709.1:0-45989 GCA_013400275.1 Rhadina sibilatrix | reverse complement strand
TTTTTTTTTTTTTTTTTTTTCCCCAGGCACAAAATTCTTATCATAAACTTATCCTTCCATGACATCTAACATTTTCTTCTCGACATTTTAAAATCAGAATTGGTAACAGCAGGCATGCTGGGAATTAACTGTACCAAAGATCTAAAGGAGACATTACAGAGAAGTATGGTATGGTATAAGGATGTTACACAGCCTTGCTATACTGCTAAGATAGTGACAACAGCATCTCACCCTAAACACAGAGACACTTCTTTCAGATAAATTATGCAAATTTAATTTAATTTTTAGCTGTGTTTATCTTGTGTTTGCCTGGTGGAGTAGATCCTTGAAATAGAATCCTTCTAAATAAATGCACTGTTGTTAAATGCATTTGCTATGGCAGAAATCTGAAAATACTAAAAAAATTAATCTTCTTCAGAGTCCCACTGGCTTACAGCTACTGGCTCTGGGAAAAACTACAGAAGAGCCTGGGGTTTGTGACCTCAATCGAAGTTAGGGATGAAAGAGCCACTGACTCTTGAAAGAACCAGAAGCAGTACAATGTTTAGAATGGAAGTACCGAGCCTCAGTGATCAGCTTTGCAATCTGTCTATTCCTAGAGATACACAGTGGAGCCTTCAGGCTGCTGTTTTCCAAAGGTTGTGCTGATGTCACAGTGTTTCCATCCGTTTACTTGGAGAATTAAAGCCCTGGGAAACACAAAACTGAGGCAGAAGTAAAAGCTGAGGCATTAAGTTTCTTTAAGAATTATTAATATAGTTTGGAATCCTGTAATGGACTCAAAATATTTATCAAGCCATGTAATCTGAGGCTGCACTGAATTACCTCCCTGAGATAAATGTAGATGATACATAGAAAAACCCCACACTTTTGTTCAGGTTAATAAAAAATTATATGCTCTAATAATTGAGAAATTTTTCTCATATGGAATATGAGAAAAGAATGTGGCTGATTATATCTCAAATTCCAGTGGGAAAACTGCCAAGAAAGTCTTTAAGAGGAATACATTTATTGACCATTCCGTTTGTGTAATAGAAATTGGAACTCCAGCTGAGCATCTGTGTTTTCACTTTGTGGTGGACAGAAAATGAGAAAACCACACATTCATAATGCAGGACTGAGGAACAGAAAGGGAGTTTGGGGTTGTGAAGATAAAATATCTCAAGTGTTTTGACATCTTTAATTCAGGTCTCTGCTTTATTCAGTGAACAGGGATGTCACCCAAGGTTGGTCTCTAAGTAAGATGAACCTGGACATTACTCACTACTTTAAAGACCTAAAAATAATTTTTAGATTGATAAATTTAGTTTAGCTTAATCCTAATCTATGATAATAATTATTTTTTCCTCCACTGGAGAAAAGCTAATTTTTTCCTACCTCTAATTCTCTCTGTTCAACCACAAAGTAGAAAAATACCAGGAGCATCTAGGTATCTGGAGACTGCTTCCCACATACAAAAATAACTTGGCAGAGTGGAGTTTCAGAGGCTTTTGAACATTTATTCTAAGTCAGAGTGACTGTGTAGCCAACAGGATCAGAACAATACTTTCAGAAGTTCATTTACTAAGATGGGAGTTGAAGATAGGAAAACAGAAAGGTGACTCTCTGCATTGAATATTCAGAGACTCTGGACACCTATATTGTGTTAGATATGTATTATTTTGGGTATCTAAAAAGAGAGGAATCTAAATTCTTTATATAGTTTATTAGTGCTTTTTGTTCCTTTTGTGATAGGCCCTGGGACCCTGCTCTGGGAACTCTAGAAGATGCTGTAGAAATAAGAATGAGCAGATGCTTTCCCTCCTAGATATTGGATGGCTGGATACAAAATAAAGGAGGCATACAGAAAAATAGGGATAGTAAATGGAGAAAATAAAATTTTTTAAAAAATAGGTTTGATCTATATATAAGACTATATCCACAGACTAGATCTAGCTTACTGCACTGAAATATTTTGTAGGCATCAAAACTAAGAAAATCCAGAAGAAACCACAATTGCTTATTGATCACTTTCCCATAACAAACTGAAGATATTGAAAATATCTGATAATACCAATTAACAGTTAGATTCATCACCAGGTGCTGAAGGAGTCATGGTCAAAATCTGAAGAGTGAGTGAAAGATGAATGTCAGGAGACAAAGAAGGGCTTTTACATACCTGAAAAATGGAAACAGTAGCTTATGGCTGATGAGATGGAGTTGGCACCAAAATTTAAAGACAATATATTCTTATTAGCAATACCAGGCATAAAGAGTCACTATAAATGCCTGAGACTTCATGGAATCTGCCAGAGAAGAGGTTTACATAACCAGCCAGTTTTCAGTGATGTAAACCTGAAAGGAGGTGCTCTTAAACCAGGTGGTTGGGCTGCTGTTCAGAGGGAACCCAGCAGGGTGGAGGAATGCTCTTTCAAGGCCCCTTCCAACCTGAGAGGTTCTGTGACTCTATGAAAATAAGCTATAGGAACAACTTATGAAGTTGTCATGACAGAATATTTGCAGAAATGTTATCAGGGGATTGTTGTTCTGAATCATCCTCTCAGATTTATTGGCAGCTCTAACACTGCAGTGGGGAGGTGATTCACAAGGCCTCAGTCACAAACACAACATTCTTTACTTCATGATCCATTCTTTACCTCATGATCCATTGGTCACTGATCACCTGCATGGAACCTTTTCATTAGTAATGGCTATAATGGGTATGTTAATAAAACTTGTTTTCTCATACAGCAATTAGAGGTTCCCACTGCAATGTGTTGAACTGTCACATCTGCCAACAAATAAAATAAGACAAGTCTCACTTGGTTCCTCTCCGGTGTAAACAACATAAAAATCACACAGAATTAGAACAGTTTTGGTTACACAGGATCTCTGAAGCTCCTCTGGTCCAACACTATGTTCAGCCTCAAGTCTGGGTTGTAAAAGAGTCGACCTCTGCCTTTTCCCTTTCCAACACAGTAGTCCTTTGCTGGGCCTGCTCTGTTAATGCCTTTCTCGTACTGGGGACTCTAAAACTGGACACAGCAGTCCCAACACCATTTCAGAATTGCTCAAAACCAGGTTTAATCACTATTTTCAGTTCATGCACTATGCAGTGGCTACTCCAGTGCAGTTTGTCATTCGTCATGACTCTTGTGCAACTTCTAGAATCGTTGGAAAAAACCTCTCAGATCATCCCTGCCCATGGTGGGAGGGTTGGAAGTAAATGATCTCTAAGGTCTCCTCCAACTCAAACCATTCTATGATCAAGTCCAGCCCCTAATGTATTTTTTTTAGAGCTGTTCCCTCAACAATTGATGTCTCTCAACTGTGCTTTCATATCTTTTCCATCAAATCACGGCTCCAGTTTTTTGAGATTTATCTGAATGACAGCCTTTTTATCCAGCATATGGACTGCTTCCTGCACTTTGGTGTCAACCCCAAACTTGCTGAAGGTGTGTTCCTCTCCACATAATCACAAACCATCAAAACACTCCACGGCCATTTCATCTGGCAGAGCCAAGGTGCTGCTTTCCCAGGTGTGGAAAAGCAAAGGCTTGTTCTGTAGGCACAACATGAGGACTCAGGGAGGAGCTGAGTGACTATGAAGAGGGGAGAGCTGAATTTAAATAGAAAAACAGCAACATTTGATATAAAAATGACAATGACAATGACAGCTGCTCAGGTCATCAATTACTGGAGACTGAACATGGACAGAAGCAGTCAGTGCACACAGAGAAGCCCTTCTGATCTGGCAGTGTTCCCATCCATCCCATCTCACCCCATTTACCCAGAAATGCCAAAACAAATATGTGGTTTAATGTTAAGGCACATGGTAACCTTTTAACCTGTATCCAATATTGATTAAAAATATAAATTACAGAAACATCCCTGTCTCCTTCTTTGGCTTTGACACTGCAGGACCGATGTAAAGAAGCCACAGCATGAACAGGAATTTGGCCCAAGGCTTTTTAAACTCCCATGGAGAAATCAATGCACAAGATTCCATCTTGGTTACAATAATGTCAGTCCAGAGTCATTAAATAATAATAATAATAATAATAATAATAATAATAATAATAAACAACTCAGTAGCCAGCTGAGTTTATTTGCATTTCTGGAGATTGGGATCAAATGTTACTACAACTGGATGTGTCAATCATTAGCAGAGAGCATTTTACCTGGCGTCCCCTTTGACTGCAAATTTCACATTTAAGATGTAATACATTCAACACTCATTTCAGAGTATTCCATTTCTTCCAGTACAAGAAGTAAGAGGAAATCAAAATGGAACACAAGCAAACAACCCCCTTTCTGGATGAATTTGCACTTGAAAAATACGATGTTTTATCTAGCCACTACATGGATTTTGTAATACCTGTGACATTGAATCACCTTGTCCTATTAGGAAACAGGAGAGCTATAAATCAGCCTCCAGTGAGGAATTCCAGCCAATTCCACAATTACGTGAAGCAGGACAGAAGAAACTTCTGAGTGTCCTGGAAACAGAAGGTAGGATTCATCTTGATTTGTTAGTTTAAAGTATTGTGATTTTTTTCATGTCATCAGAAAGACTATCATCAGAAGACTTCTTTAAAAATTTAGGGCAGTCACAGGAGAGGATTTCATTCAGTGAAAAATAAAGATTATATAGGCACCAGTGTAACACAAGCTAAAAGAAAAAGGTAGAGAAGATGGATGAACAATCAAAAATGCAAGAAAAGCCACTTATATCAAGAAAGCAGCTTCTCTAGTAAATTATATGTATGTAGAGAAAGGGACAGAGGGATAGTAAAACACATTGAATGGGATATATATGCAGCTCAGTAAGTTCTGTTGGTTCATGTTTCTATCACCACCTATTTTTCAGAGTAGGCAAATTACCACCTTGTTTAATTGACTCCTCTTCTGCAAAGCGGCTGCTAAGTAGCCTTTGTGCAATAATGTTGTACAAGTGAAATTACAGAACCTTTCAGGTCTTTTCAGGTCTATTCAGTCTCTGTTCAGAAGCTATTTCAGGTCTTCTTCAAGGATAAAAATAATTGGGATTTTTTTTTTTTTTTTTGTAATGGTTATTCAATTAAATGAATAATTTAGGACACACCTTTTAATTTTTTATTTTAGAAGGAGAGACATGAAAAACATATTCACATGAGTTTGCCAAACTCATACAAACTAGGGATGCTAAAGCACCATCTTTCAGTGGCAGATCCCAGTATACAGATGGATTTGCAGGAAAGTCAGTAAGACTTGGCACACGTCCTGATTTATGTTTGATTGAGGGGGAACAGGGGAGGGGGAGAGAGAGACTGATTTTAGGACCGGTGCCTAGAAATTAATGCAGAGCAATTAAATTTACATCTCATAAACTGTAAGCATTTGGTTGAAATCAGTGGGATTGCCAAAAGTATGTTAATATCTTGGAGTGGGAAACCCACTGGGTCTTAAAAAGCATTCCAATGGCATTTTGAAACTTGTATCATGTATTAAATTACCAATTATATTTAATTGTAAGTTAATTCATAGAAAATATTACAGTGAATGAATACTATGCCCATGCCTCTAAGTTAGTTTCTTCAGCTTGATTTGCAAAATAGAAAGCTTTGCAATTTCACTGAATATTTTTTTTCCTTTAAAATGTGCTTTAAGTACAAAAAGGGTTGTTTTCTATTTGTAGCTCATCATATTTTGCACTCAAAAGACATCTTTTTGCTTGTAACTTGGGTACAGCAAAACATAACCCCAATTCTATTTACTATCTGGATAGAAATTAAGTGAAAAGCATATTTTTCATGATATTGAGAGTATGACCTTTTCTTGCTAAACACCTGAGTCAGAAAAAGTGCAAAATTTTGTAATGGCTTTGAGAAATATGTGTTAGAGACTTTAATAAGAAAAAAAATCTGTGATTCTAAAGCACTTCAAGGAGGCACAGGTGATGTCAAAATTAAAAGCAAGGGACATAAAGCAATACTAGGAACAGAAGATCAATGATTTATTCTGTTAAGCATCCATATGTTCTCCACTGGATCAACTAGATCTTCCCTCACATAGAAGTTCTTGGAATCAGCCATCCTATTTTGAACGCTGGAGGGTGGTTTAATTGGACAGATGTGACCAGTCTTTCCAGTTTTTTGGCTTCTGAGCTCCAGCTGCCCATAGTCACAGTCCATGGGTTGTTTAGCAGAGCTGAAGCAGCATCCCTGCCTGAGGCTGGGCACTGTGGGTCACCCCCAGAGCAAGGTAAGAAGCTGATGAAGAACTAGGGCCTTTCTGTAACACCTGGAAAAGAATAGTTGTTCTTAATCATGTGTTCTCCACAAGTGCCAGTGTTCTCCAGAGCACCCTGTGTTTTATATAAACTGGTTGCCTCAAGGCAAAGGGGCTTTGCTGAATATGAAAAGATCAGCCAACCCTACTGGCCTCTCCCCAAGAATAATTTAAAACTAAAATCAGCAGCCCCTCAAAACCAAACAAGTTAAGCTAATAATATACCTCTGTGGTAACATGCCCATAAATTCCCTCAGGGTAGGTGGCTGGGAAAATTGCCAGAAAAAGTAAATTCCACTTAGTCACCTGCTTGCCTGCCGGAGGTAGGTGAGCAGAAACAAGCTGAATGCAACTCGTGCAACTGATTGCAGATACCCGAACTTTGCAGTGACTCCTGGGTTGCTGGAGTGGTGCTTTGAGCCTCCCAGGCAAGTGGAGTCTTGGAGTCCAGGGTCTGATGGATGCCTCTTCAATTAGAATTAGATATTTGTAGAATAACCTGAGTTGGATGGGACCCACAACGACCATCAAAGTCCTACTCCTGGCCCTGCACAGGAAATACCAAGAATCACAGTGTTAGAGAAGGCTCTAATTTCTGTTATCGTTTCTTATTAGTTGTAATATAATCAAGACTTGTCTTAAAACAGATGAAAACAAAAAAGGCTTCCTGAAACAGGTCCTTCCCAGTTTTGCCCCAGCTTACATGCAAGATTTCACAGTGCTGGTCATCAGGCTTTGAACGGGCTGTGAATCCTGACTCCTACACCCGAATGTAGAGATCACTTGGACTCAGTGTCTAATTCCCCTTTCAACCAAAGCACTCCAGTCAGAGCAGACAAAGGGGAGCAGGGGAATTTTCAGACTCACCTAGACACAGGAACAAGCTAAGAGCAGCATCCCATCCCACAGGCTGAAAATGAGCAATAGGCTTCCTGCAGGAAGGGCAGCAAAAACACCTGTGAATAGCTGTGGGGGTATTCCATCAGGGCTACAGCAGGAAGCATGAGATGTAAAAAGCAGAGGATTCGTAGAAATTTGGAAATGAAGAGGGGGAATTAATTCTATTATTTTAGTTCTAAAAATGGATGAGGAGGGAGGAAGGAAGGAAGGAAGGAAGGAAGGAACTTGAGCAAAAGGCAGCAAACATACAGGGAAAAGATGTATTTTATATTCAGAGAAATGAAAGCTCTGTAAAAAATAAATTCCTCATTCTCACCTTTTCAGAGATGATTCTGCCAGTGGTGTTCCTGTGTCTCACAGCTGTGCTGCCTCCATCCACTGGACAGGTAGAATACATATCTTTTATTTGTGGAAAATTTGGGTGAGTCCTGAAGCACTTGTAGACTGACTGAATGTAGTTTTTCCTATGCACACCAAACATATGCAGAATAAGTCTGATGAGGTATTTAGGATCTGGAAAGCATTTATCCTTGAAGTCTGCTTCATTTCAAAGCAGTTGTCTGGTTCCATATTTGCACAAAAAAACCCCTGAAGATTCAGCATTATTTGTAAGTTGGATCAGAGATAACTGCATTTTCCAGAAGTTTCCATACACAAATCCAATAATCTGGACCTCCTAAAGATCCAGCACTTTTCCCATTAATTCCACACAGGTTTACAGGTATCATTTACCTACCTCTGATCCTTTCTCATCCTACAGGTACATAGAGGTGTTGCCTCTCCCTTTGCTCACAGTCTCATCCACTCAGCCTGTATCCCTGATTTCTCTCAAACAGCTCAATTAACACCCTGGATGCACACAGAGAGTGGTTCCTCCCAACCCAAACTTAGTCTGAAATCTGTAGTTTGCTACTTCTGCATCAGAAACACTGGATGTGACTGATGGCTTGACTGCATCTCCCCCTAATTCTTCAATTTCTCCTCTCAATGCTGTAGTGTAGATTAGTTGAGAATGGACATAAAGAGGAGGCTGAGTTCCTCACATGGCTATTTTTCTAATTAGGGAACATATGAAAAGCGTGAGAAATTTTATCAGTTATGACAGAATTGGAAGAAAATCTATGGCATGAAAGGTATAAACATTTTCTGTTCAGTGGGATGTCCTGATGCACAAGAGGCCTGAGATGATCCTGTGATTAAACAACAGATTTCTTCAATAGAAAAACATTGATAAGGATGTTTAAAGCCAGAGACACACATCATAAACACAATTCATAGATGCAGATGATTTTTAGATCCTCTTTCCGCAAAACCTCATTAAGGAAATAATAATATTGGTAAATAAGTCTGGTTCTGTTGCCAAAATGTATGAATCTACAGGCACAGAGGCATTCCAGAGTAGTTCAGTCCTCATCAGAGGTTTGGAAGATACAATGCAGGAATCAGTGTTATCACCCCTAAGCTCTACACTGTGGAACCACTGAAATGCTCCATGTGGAAGCGCCCCTGGAGATACTTAGGAGACAAAGCAGAGCACAGTCCTTCCTCCCTCACAAGGATTATCTCCTCGGCTGATAATAAAATTTTGGTATTTTAATATTTCCTACACAGGATGCAGGATTTAGTAGCATTCAAATAAAAAAGAAATACAACTTTTTTTTTTTTTTTTTCATTTAGGAAACTGAAGCTCTCAGTGCTCTGTCAAGCAGCAGAGCAGAGCAGCAAAAGCTGATTGTTGACAGACATAATGCCCTCAGGAGAGGAGTAAAACCAACTGCCAGCAATATGATGAAGATGGTAAGTTGCATGCTGTAAATCTATTTTTAATGAGTAATGGACTCTATGAGAGATGCAGGACTGATGCAGGGTCACATTATTTTATTTAGCCACAGATTCCTTCTCCAGACCTTTCCTAAGGATTGGGCACAGCCAACACCAAGAGAAAGATAAGGCTGGGCAGGTGGAAGAAAAGAACTGGAAATTTTGGTGGTGTATAAACAGTAATGTCTCTTTTGAAGTAAAATTAAAAGGAGAAGAAAGATCCATAGCATAATTAATTTTTTTCTGATTAATTCTTCATCAGGCTTCACAGTTTCTATTCCCTTGGTGCACAGTAATTTTTCTCCTACCTACCTCTCCCTGCAAAAAAATGGGATGAAAAGGATTTTGCATTTGACTTTTTTCTTATTTAAACGTAATTTCTAAATGTTGCTCCTTTATGAGGGGTTATTCTTTGGAATGTGACGGATATTTTTTTTTCTTTCATTAAGGAATGGTGTCCTCCAGCCGCAGAGAATGCCCAAAATTGGGCCAATCAATGTACTTTAAGGCACAGTCCTCCTAATCTGAGGAGAACAAGTAAGAGAAGCATGAGTGGAACTGAACAGCATCACACATTATTGATGTGACTAGTTTGGGGTTTTGTTTGTTGGGGGAAAATGAGACGCAATTTTAATTCTATATTGATTTTTTTTTTTTTTTTGTCATGTGACAAAGGGAAATTTCTAGGTAGAAATCTGCCCAGTGAGTGAGAAAATGTCAATCCCATTCTCATCCCAGTTTTACATATGTATATCCCATTTTCTATGGCAGATGAAAAAATTAAATCATAGTGATAAAGCATATTCTCCTAAAATACCCATCAGAGAAAAGTGAATCTCGAGATCTAGAGCCAGTTAAGTGCAGAAACTGCTTTACATGTGCTAGTTTGAATTGTCTTGGGGAAAAAAGGGGCAAAAGGCAAAGGTGTAAAACTGGCTGGTGGTGCTAAGCATAGTTTCTCAGACCAGACAGTTTTTAAATCCCCTGGCAAACTGAAACTTAAAACTGTCTTTGAGGTTCAGATTAACACTTCAGACAGTCACTGGTGTGCTGTTGATTGACTTCTGCCCACACCATATCTAAGATGTGAACAGTCCTGTCAATATTTTTTCCTAAAATCAAAATCCTGTTTCTTGCCAGGGTGAATCCCATTTGAGGACCAATGCAGTCAGGTTAGATCTGAATAAAAACAGTAGATAGGGGCAATGTAGAAACTTTCTTGTGTACCAGGAGTAAAATTTGGATTATTGGTATTTTCCCAAGATTACTGGGCTGTGATCTGGGTAACAACTATGTTGGCAACTTCCAAACAGCAAAATTACAGTCATGAACCTGTGATCCACCTGTGCAGGTGTCCCTACAGTCATACAGAATATCTGCCAACAACCAGCCAAATAGGCCATGCTGCAAACTGGTCAAGGGACACCTTCAGTATTTACAAAGGGTGATGTCACTCAGCTGGAGCAAAACCAACATCCTGCTGACCCATTTAGAATGGGAATTTCTATGGAAATCATCCCACCTTTTTCTGGTTTGTTTTGTTGGGATTTTTTTTTTCTCACTCATGTACTCTCTATGCATTTCTCAGCACCATTCTCTTTTCAGATGTACTGTGTGGTGAAAACCTCTTCATGTCCTCTGCCCCGTTCTCATGGTCACATGTTCTTCAGGCCTGGTACAATGAGGAGAAAAACTTCAAATATGGAACTGGGGCAAAAACAAAAGGTGCTATGTTTGGCCATTATACGCAGGTAGATATATTTTTTTATATATATATTTATATTTCAAGCTGAACAAATAAATGTTAACTAAGCAAGTTTTACCCTCTCATCTTTAAAGGAAATAAACACAATGGAGACATGAGAGTTATTCTAGCAAAACAAGATGAAAACTTTTAAGGGAACAGAATGAGAATGAAAATAATAGGTGAAGTAAAAAAAATTAAAATGAAAATAATAGTCTAAGTGTATGTAGGAGTAAAGAGTAAAGATACTGGTATTTCAAGACTTCAGGAAGTCACAACTTATTTATTTGTTTGTTTAACATCTGAAAATTGCCCAGACACTGGAAAAACAGGGTTATTAAAATATCAGCAAGGAAATAGAAATAAGTTTGTGGCGGTCAACAGAGTTCTTTTAACTCGGGGAAATTGGACAATGGCTTATCCTAAACTTCCACAGTACCTGTACAAAACACAGGATACAAAATTTTACATCATCATTCCTGCATTAAGAGTTTCAATTGAATGAAAACATAAATACAAAATCGAAGGTTTTATAAACATATGTCTTGAATTATTGTTGTTATATCCCCTATATTCTTTGGTTGAATAGGGGTGAAAGCAGTAAAATGGGACTCATATTTTTACTATAAAGGGTAAATAAAGTGACCTAACGTCATTGCAAATGTTTCTGTGATGCATATTGTATTTAAATGATTTTCAAATGTATATTTTTCATACTCCCATGATTTTTATTTTTATACCTACAGATGGTTTGGCACAATTCTTATAAAATTGGATGTGGTTTTGCATTCTGCAGCAACACTACGTACAGCTACTTTTATGTCTGCCAGTACTGCCCCGCGTACGTACTGATTCTGATTTTGGTACTTTTTACTTTATCAAAATTCATCAGGAGCTGGTGAAATTTGTAACAGGGCACATCACCAATAGCTGAGAAACGGGTTTGAAGACTGTATTAGGAATATGAAAGGACAGAAACGTACTCATGAAAAGAGTTGTCAAATTAGAAAATGCATAAAATATATAAAAGGGACGCTGATTTTCAGATTAAATGTCACATGCCTAAAAATCCTAATTTTCATATCAGTTAATTAGAAAAAAATATTTTGCACCTTCTACTTGAAGTCTCAGAAAGGCATACCAATATGCACAGTACAGTGAAAACTAAAATTAATACCAAAAAGTTTTAACGGGAATGTTAAGGTAAAGTAATGATTTCAGATAGTGCTTAAAATTAATTTCCACATTCACAATATCTTGTTGTGGGTTGACCTTGACTGACCATCAATAGCTCACCCAGCCTCTCTGACTCTTCTCCTCAACAGGACAGAGTAATTAAAAAATATGGCAAAAAGTTCATGGGTCAGGATGAGGTCACGGGAGGTCACTCATCAGTTACTGTCGTGGAGAAAAGAGAAAATATCAGTTACTGTCATGGAGAAAATTTTCCCTCAGCTTGGGAAAAATTAACTTAATTTATTACTAATTAAATCAGACTAGGATAATAAGAAGTAAAACCAAATCTAAAACACCTTCTACTAGCCCCTGCTTTTTTTCCCAAGCTCGACTCCTGATTTTCTCTACCTCCTCCCCCCCAGCTGCACAATGGGATGGGACTGGGGGCTCTGGTCAGTTCATCACATGCCATTTCTGGCATTCCTTCCTCCCCATGCTCTTCCCCCTCCCCATTGTGGGGTCCTTCTCACTGAAGAGAGTCCTCCTTGAACTTCAGTGTGGGTCCTTCCCACAGGCTGCAGTTCTTCCTGAACTGCTCCAGCATGGATTCCTTCCATGCTTCCATTCCCTCAGGACTGGACTGCTGCAATGTGTGTCCCCTACAGGGTCACAAGTCCAGTCAGGAACCTGATCCAGTGAAGGCTTCCCATGGGATCACAGCCTCCTCCAGGGGCTCTCCTGCTCCAGTGTGGGTCCTCCTGCAGGCGGATCTTTGCATCCCCATGGACAGACATCCATGGGCTGCAGGGGCACAGCTGCCTCTCCATGGGCTGCACCAGGGAATCTCAGCTCCAGTGCCTGTGGGGCACTTCCTGCCTCTCCTTCTGCACTGATCTGGGTGTCTGCAGAGTGATTTCTCTCACATATTCTCACTCCTTTCTACTGGTTGCTGTTGCATACAGAATTTACCCTCCCTTCAATGTGCTATCACAGAGCCACTATCACCATCATGTGGGTCCAACTTGGAGCTGGCCAACACTGGCCTTGTCTGGAACAGAGACAGCCTCTGGTGTCTTCTCACAAAAGCCTCCCCTGCAAATTCCTCACCTTCTCCGCCCACTGCCAAAGCATTTCCAAACAAACCCAGCACACATGTAAAAACTGACTGACATAAAACCAAAGACCGAGCCTAAGTGTAACTCTAAGTTACAGAAGTAACTGAGTGTAAACCTAAAGATCTTTATAATTTAATTTTCCTCTCAGATATGGTGTAGTGACTTCATAGCTGATGTTGGTAACTTTGATGTTTCAGGGGAAACCTAATAAGTTCAATGAAGACACCCTACAAGGAAGGAGAGCCCTGTGGGGATTGCCCCAATGCCTGTGAGGATGGATTGTGCAGTAAGTTCCAAGCATTTTAATTGTGACCTGGGTAAAGTTGATGCTCAAAAAAAAATCCTAAACAGCAACAATTAATTTATGCAAACTGATTTTTAAAGAAATTATTTGCTGAAACACTAGGCCAAAAGCTCACATTTCACCACGCTGTCTGCTTTACCTATGTAAGATAATGCTTTCCCATGCCCAGGAGAGATCCTTGAACCTGAGAAATTCAAGGGAAGGAGGGGACTTCTTTACCTTTATTTTCCTTCATCCTTTTAACAATGGTGATGGTGGCAGATCAAATGGAAGTAACAACACACTTGATAAGAGCAAGTGGCAAGCCTGAGTTTTTAGAATTCTAATAGGAAATAAAAACACGAGGGCTGAGTCTCACAATGCAAGATTTACTTCCTATCTTCTGTTATGGAGTTAACCAAAATCTCACCACGGGCTGTAGCATAAAGAAAGAAAGCTTTAAAATGCCTTTATGGGTAAGTGAGAAATCTCCTTGAGCCATGTACTTTCTATGTGTGGTCAAATTAGTGGTTTGGATGCTGCTGGGGAGTAAATGGCAACAGAGAGGCAAACATTAGAGAGAAAATAATGTGGATGAAAAATTATTCTGAGAGGACATGCTGCAGGTTTTCACTTCCCACCCGTCATTAATTTTGTGTTTCAAATCATTTTCAGCCAACCCTTGAAAGCTTGAAAATGCTTTTTTCCAACACTCCTGGCAAAGTGTCCAAGATGTACCAAGAGCTTCATCAAGTCCACTGCTCTGCTTCTGTCAATGCAAAACTGGAATTAAATAACAGATTCAACTTTTACCTTCCTGGACATCCATCTCCTTAATGAATTCTCCCACAAACACTGATTCCATCCTGACTCTCCAATATGTGCAGGACTGACTTGAGTACAGTGACTCACACCAGAAAAATCTGTAGGATGATGTATATATTCTTTTTATATAATGGTCCAGAACATGGTAGAGATCTTAATTTAAATTTGTTTTTTGCTTGCCAGATATATTTAATTATTAGCTTTTCTCACCTTTCTTTTCCCAAAATGTTATCTAATAAACATTTTTAAAGGTCTGTGGTTCCATATGCTTATAATGTTCTTGGCATAGATGGATAGTGCTTGGTCATGTAACTACTTTTAACTTGATTGAAAATTTAAACTATTTTCCTGTTAACAGGACAGGATTTCTTGAAAAATGTAATTCTTAAAAGAAATTAGGAGAGCAGGTTCTATTCTGGTTTAGAATCTGTTGCTGACATATGTTCTATTGTAAAATGCTCAGTTGTGAAAAAACCACAAAAAGTATCCCAAAAACAAACCAAATGTAGTTAATTTAAATTAAGAATCCTGTTTATAGTATAAGATTGCATTTAAATACAGGTAACCAAAGCTGCCTTGTAAAGAAAAAAGACTGTCTGAGAATAGGGTTTAATTCACAAAACCAGGTAGTCAAAAGGGGGAAGGTCCCTGCATTTGGAAAGTGTACTTTTCATAACAAGTAGACATGTGTTCCAATTTTTTTTTAATATCTTCTTTTGCTGTATCAGTCATTAAATTACTCATTCTTCACTGACTAGTTCATCATAATTTTCATTCTTTCTTATAATCATGAAATAAAATTATCTAAACTTCACCAGTGTTGTGACTATTAGCATCAGGTGTTGAAGGGAGCCTAAATATTTAGCAGCATGAACAGAAACAGGTTATATGAGATTTCCTAGGCAAAAACAGAAGTCAGGCAAGCAACCCTCCATTAGACTCCCTTTCAGAGAGAAATAACAATTAGCAAGAATAACCTGCAATCCCCACTCTGTGACCTTTGGGAAACAGGTGTTCTTCTGTGCAATTTACAATGGGGCTAAATATAATTTCAGTCTCACCTTACAAAGGCTGCACATTCCAGTCCCCTTTTATAAGGAAGCTGCTGTCGTAATTAAGATTTCAAGTCCCAGAGTTCTTGACACAGAATAATTTCATTACACATTTCTGACTCCTTCATTCCAGTGGCATTTCTTCTAGTGTGAAAGACAAGTATTAAGTTAAAAGTTCAATTTCACAACCCAAAGTACTTATTATTTGAGTTGGGTTTTTTTTTCCTCATTCATCGCCACCACTTTTCCTCTCCCCCCTGCCCTCTCAGCTGGAGACAACTCTAAAAGTAAATTAAGCAATGCCAGGGCATAGGTGTGAGTGCTAGAACATGACTTACTACACTCTGAAATAATTAGCACAGGTCCAAGTAAGAATGATTGTATTGCAATAGTTAATCCAATGTTGTTATCATAAGAAGTGGGCAGAACCACTACCCTCACTCACAAAAGACTCCTTTACCATGAATAATGGATCAAGAAATCATAGAATCATTAAGGCTGGAAAAGGTCTCTAAGACCATTGAGTCCAAGCATTTACCTGTTACTGCCAGGTCCACCACTAAACCATATCCCTAAAAACCAGAGCTGCATATTTCTTGAACACTTCCAGGGGTGGTGACTCCAACACTTCCCTGAGTAGCCCGTTCCAATGCTTGACAACCCCTTCTGTGAAGAATTTGTTTGCCAATATCCAATCCAAACCTCCCTTGGCACAGTTTGAATCCATTTCCTCTTGTCCTATTATTTGTTAACGTGGGAGAAGAGATCAACCTCCATGTGGCTACAACCTGTTTATGGGAGTTGTAAAGAGCCAGAAGGTCCTCCCTGAGCCTCCTTTTCTCCAGGCTGAGCCCCCCCAGCTCCCTCAGCTGCTCCTTATCAGCCTTGTGCTCCAGACCCTTCCCCAGCTCCTTTCCCTTCTCTGGACACACTCCAGCCTCTCTATGTCCTTCCTGCAGTGATTTCTGTTACCTTCCACTGCAACCTGAACCACAAGATCTCATTTCTCACTCATAAGAGGAAAGAACTAGTGTAATAAGGGAAAAATCAATCATCACACATCTGACCCAGGACATGAAGGTCAATAAGCCTAATTTAGGTCTCTAAAAAGATAATGGAACAAAAATTTTACCTGTTGTTTTTAACCAGTAGAGTATTAAATATCAGCATGGATCCATCATAAACTGATCTTGACAAAACAAACTCTCTTCAGTGAGTGACTCAGATGAGAAGATGTTGTGATGGCTTAAGTAACAAACTGGGGAGGTGTGGTTCAGATGTAAGTACTAAAACACAGCACATCCATGCAGCTGAACACACACATCCATGGCTGCTCCTGAGCTGGGGAAGGAGACAGAGACCTCTGGCACCTCAGGGTCCTGGTGGATGACAAGATGTCCATGCCCCACAGGTGTGCCCTCTGAGCAAGAAGACCCAGTGAGGCACATCTGGAATGCTATGTCCAGTTCTGGGCTCTTTGGGACAAGAGAGACATGGAGCTCCTGGAGTGTGTCCAGTGCTGGGTGGCAAAGATGATGAAGGGTCTGGAGCATCTCCCTACCCAGGAAAGGCTGAGGGAGCTGGGGCTGCTCAGCCCCGAGAGGATCCCCAGCTGAGAGGGGCCCTCAGCCCTGTGTGTCCCTGTGTGCAGGGAGGGTCAGAGCAGGGCCCAGGCTCTGCTGCAGGGGCTCAGCAATGGCACCAGGGGAACGAGCAGGGACTGATCCCAGCAAGTTCCACCTGGACAGGAGGCAGAGCTTCTTTCCTCTGCAGTGACTGAGCACTGAAGAGAGACCAGAGAGGGGGTGGAGTCTCCCTCACTGGAGATATTCCAGAACTGTCTGGAGACACAATCTTGTACCATGTGCTCTAAAACCACTGCTTTATGTGAGGCCAAGCTACTGATGTTTCTAGGGCATGAGAAATATTTAGTGACTGACTGTGATACCAAAGGGCCATGTTGCAATCAGACAGTGATGGTAAAATACTTAAAAATATACATTTCCTAACTTATTTCAGGATAGTTTGCAGTGTCTCTGATAGCTCCTGTCACCACTGGGATCCCCACAGCAGAGCAGGCTTTCCTCTAGCACACCCTGTTCCTGCTTTCTTCCACCTTCAAGGAGAAACCCTAGATACCCTGCCTACCTTTAGCAAGGATCCAGAGCAAACAAGGAGATCCATGGGAAGGTCTGTGGAAATGGATTATTTCCCATTCCTCCTTCTCACCTACTCCTGACAGAGCTCCCTGCAGAGAGCTGGCTGCTCTGGGACTGGGCCTGAATTATGTCCCATGTGATGGACATCCAGGTTCATTGTGGAAAAGTACATGGGATAGGTTAGCATAGGATAGGATAGGATAAATTCAGTTAGAGGAGACCTACTTAGCACAGCTTCCTGAGCAAAGATTAATTTGGAATAAGTTTGTCTCTAAGTGCAAGAATTGTCTCATGGTGATGTGGTCTGTTCAGCCAAAGCAGTGTCCTGTCTCTTGCCATTACAATGAGAATTTCCCTTAATGGAAGTTGGAAAAATCTTGTATCAGGTAGAACTGAGCTTGTTCTGTCTCCAGATTTGATGTCCTTTATAATGACCTTAAAAAAATGAGACTGTTGCACTTGAAATATTAACTGTCTGAGCAGAAAGGTTCTGCCTTTTCTGCTTGTATGGAGATACAAGTTATTGCTGTTCTCTGCAACATTTAGCACCAGATAAGCTTTTTAGACAAGTGTTATACAATGAAAAAATGAACTTTGTACTAACTCCAACTGGGCCATTTTCAGATGGACTTTCTGACTTTATGTCACTGTCCATCTGCTCAGCTGTATCAGTTTGTTGAACAGGTAAGAAAGAAAAAAAGTATTAAAGAAAACAGAAATAACCTATAGTTTTACATGTTTGTAGTTTATCATTTATCATTTTGTAGCTGGAAAAGAAAACATCATGTCTATACTCAGGAGATGTATGTTGAGATCATAGAGGGACCTGAGAACATCTGTGCCCCAGCTGACACAAGAAATGCTCCAGAATCTGATGTTTTGCACCCTGAAATCCAGCTCTGGCACCCACAATCCTCTGTTTGGCACCCAGGCTGCCCACACAGTGACTTACAGGAGAGAGAAGTGTCTCCAAATTAGATGCTAATTGCAACAAATGACTGAGCAAGAAGTGACCTATTTCAATTTAATAAGAATCAAAATTTTAATCCTCCCCCTCGCTCCGTGCTGGGGTATCCACAAGGGTTAAAGATTTCCCTGGGCATAGCAGAGTGCTATCAAAAGCAGTTAGGACCACACATTTGGATTTAAGCAGCTGTATTTCTCCCTGAGCTGTCTGTAGGGATCCTTTAATCTCAGGCTCAGTCTGTCCACAAACCAGCACTTGCTGTAGTATGTTAATAAAAACCCTCTGACTTTCTCAGCTTAAAGTGTCAGGTACTGCCTGTTTATTACTCTGCCTTTAATATATTTGGCCATCATTTGCTGGGATTATCATTCAGTATCAAAAAATTGCTGTCAATTTTCCCATAAGTTTTGCTGTTAATGCTGTTGTGGCCTCACCATGGAAATGAAGATACCTGAGGTGGGTTACACAGGTTGAAAGAGGAAGATAATCCCCAGTGCCACCAACACATTTCCTCCTTAATAAGTTGATCTCACTTCCTAACCTGGCAGAAAATTATCCACAGCCTGGCTGGTACTGAGACAGTCAGCCACAGAAAGAAATAATTCAGGACAATTCAGGGCAAGAGGAAATGTTACCAAGGTGTGTTAGGGTAGATTTAGATTAGATATTTGGAAAAAAAAAATTTGACTGAAAGAGTGGTCAGACATTGGAATGGACTTTCCAGGGAAATGATGGAATCACAAAAAAATGTGAAGATGTGGTGCTTAGGGCCATGTTTTGATGGTGAATACGGAGCTCCCAGAATCAAGTGCAGCCTCGGGATGAGGGACAGGCCTTGAGTCTTTGGTCACAAAAGACTCACACCATTACCACCAGTATTAAGAAGATGTTACCTTTCCCTAATCCACTCTTTTTCTCCCTTCTCACCAAATCCATGGCTGGTTGTGATAAGAAGTAACCCAGGCAGCTTTAGCTATCTTCAAGAAAAGTGTTCTTGTGCCTGATTGACTCCTGCTGACATAAACCAGGAACTAACCCAGCAGAAAAATATTCCTCTGGTCAGTTTTCTCTTAGGGGAAAAGAGAGAAAATTAGAGAAATCAGAGAGAAGAAAAAGAAGAGAGAAGAAAAAGAAGAGAGAAGAAAAGAGAGAAATTAGAGGAGACCAGGGAAAAATATTCCTCTGGTCTCCTGTAATCACAGCGTCACAGCTAAAACCAGGACCTTAAACAACTGGATGTGCTTGACTTTCCTGTACTGTGTAGCTGCTGGAATTAAACATCCACATTCACACAGAGGCACAACATTTCCTGAGGTAGGGGTAGCAGCTACAGAAGACTGTGTTTCTGGTTTAAACATGTCTTAAGATCTGCAGCTGCAAAGCTTGAACAAAATAGAAAACAGGTCAAAAGAAGCACTCGTTAGATGAAACCCCTCTACAGAGCTACTGCTAAGATTTTAGTGCTGGAGGAGTACATTGCAAGGTCTGTCATGTATTTATCTCCCAGCTTATCAGAGGTGAGTGTCAAAGGAAATGGTAAGTAAATGATAAGCTAGTTTGAGGCTGACAAGACCACGTTGTCTAGGTTGCCTGAACAGTGACACAGCGACGTGTTAACCAGCATCGTTAGCAAAATCAGGGACAGGAATTGCACGTCTGATGGCACTTGTGAGGAGCAGCCACCATCTAATGGGTGCCACGGGTCTGTGGTTAGTGCCATGTGCTGCTGGCTACATCTGTGAAACAAGGTGGAGACAAAAGATAAGGAATAAAAAAGTGGGATGTCATTAATCGGCTTCTACAGAAGGAGTGTATCAGTAGATAGCATTTAATAATGCATCACCCCAAGCAGCTCAGTGTCTGAGCCTGATCTTATCCTCTGCATTAAGCACCTTCCCTGAGCCCCTGCTGCCTTTGTTCACTTCATGAACTGAAGCATCAGACCTGCTTTGCCAGCAGTGGTGGGAGCAAGAGGCTCATCCTGCCAGGAGGTGACTGCACAATGCACAGGATGCCTTTCTGTTCAATTTAAGGAAATAACAGCAAATAACAAGGCCATTTAGGCTAAATCAAATTTGACAGCTGGCCCACTCTAGTACCAGTTAACATGAAACAAGATTGTACAGGTTGAGCACTGAAGGCTTTGCTTAACCAAGATGAACCACACAGCTACTGGGTTCAACCAAAGCAAATGAGTTTGCCCATGAAAATCTCAGGAATATCAATATGAATGAGCGTATCCGCTCAGTTCTGGGGAAACAGCAGGCATGTTTCAAAGATAAAAGAGCAATTGTGCAGCATGCCTGAATATTCCACAGTTACGTTATGTTAATGTTTAAATTAATTAAATGTTTAAACATGTCTTAAGATCTACAGCTGCAATACTCAAACATAACTCCTCATGACCAGGAAATTCATCAACAACTGCAGAGCACAGTCAAAACAGCTCAGAGATCCAGGCAGGAAAGGGCTGATGTGTGTATACACCTGTGCATGTGTGCATGAGGTATTTGGGAGTAGCTAAGCAGCTGAAGAAGTCAAGAGGTGTGATTTTGCATTGCTTCTCGCAGAGGAAAGGCAGCCCATTTTAGTCATTCCTACAGAATGTGGAGACACCATCAAATGGGCTCCAGAGGTAACATATGGATGAGAAGATGAATTGTGCTGGTTTGAAAGCAAAACCAGTGAGACTCCCAGTCAGAGATCCAATTTAATAGAAGGAGAGAAAAAAAGGCAAAATAAATGGAATAATACAACCTAACACCCTGTTGGTCAGGGTGTTTGAAGCAGTCCAGAAGTCCTCCTGGAGTGGAAGATGTGGCTCTGGTGGAGCAGAGATGATCCTGAGAGAGAAAGGTCCAGTGATGATGAGAAGTGTCCAGTCTTCCTCCAGGAATCCAGATATCTTGTGCTCCTGCATCTCAGTTTTTATCTAGGTAGGAATGGTTGGCTCATCCCACTGGGTGGAGCATCTCACAATGGAATATGTCATGCCCTTAGTGAGCCTTAATGGCCCATTAGCAGAAGATATCCCCCTGGAGGGAGGACAGATGGTGAAAGATAAGAAACATTGCCCCACCTGGTTTTAACAGGTGACCCATTATCAGAAGGCATCCGCTCCCCTCCCCCCAGAGTTACAAGAGATAAAGAAAAACATCTCCCCAACTGCTTTCAACAGATGAAATAGAATACACATTTTTGGTTCCCACAACCCAAGACATGCATCATGTGTCCATTGCAGTCTAACAGCTTCCCTGTATACTTCAGAGGATACCTACACACTGTTGGTACATCACTGATGGCATTCTACAGTAGGACAAATAAATGCTTTCTTTATGGCATGACCTGAATCTTTATTTTTAATTATCTATCTTTAATTCTTTATTTCAGGTCTTTTTTATAGATTTTTTCCCCTGAAACCTTTCCATCCATTCTCTTTTTTTCATATCTGTCTGTAGAGGCAGGTTACACAGAGTCAGAACACAGATCTGAGCACTGAAAAGATTTTCTGTGCCTTTATAATCTTAGTCCTTGACACAATTTTGGCTTAGACCAAATAACATAACCTTCCAGAAAAGCCTTGGCATGTTTGACAGGTTAATAATGCCAAGGGCCCTTCAGCATCTTTGAAGTCATGGTTCAAGAAGCAGAGTTCAGCTCTACTGACCAGAGCTAAACCAGTGACTCTAAGACCCAAAAAATTATCATAGACAAATTATTCCATCCCTATCCTTTCATCTCTTCCCCAAACAATTTTTTCCTCAACCTTACCCAGAAAGAGATATAGAATAGTGACTGACTTGACTCATATAATGCTTTAAAAAAAAGTCCATGATGATTTCAAGGCAGTCATTTACCTTTTCTTCTTTCAGCAGATGCCTGAGACAGGCTCATCCAGCCTGTCTCAGGCACCTGCTGAGAGAAGAAAAGGTGAAATGCAGACCTGAAGTACCTCCGTTGCCTCTAAAGGCAGCATAAGGAGAATGGCTTTGAAGTAGAGCTCTGGTGAGGTGAATGCCACTCCAACAATGTGCATCATGCTCTGGCAGGGACAGGTTTTCCTCATTATAACAGCAAATTAATCACTCCTATGTTGCGGAATCTGTGTGGTAACTGTGCTGGGAGAGCAGCCTGGTGGTTTGTGCCAAAAAGATCCTCTCCTTGCACTTTAACACAGGCACACACCCCTCAGACAAGTCCAGGCTTGTTCCAGGGGTGCAGCGGTGAAATAAATGGAGCAAGATGAATCCTGCGTGGCTCCCTCAGAGAGGTTGGATGAATCAGTGGAAGAAGGAAACAGATCTGCTTCAGGAGTCTTGTCCAGAGATTTTATTCCAGTTCGCAGCAGCACTTCTGAGTCTTGTGACTTCCCTGAGCAGAACCCCGACCATGTGCCTGTCCTGGTTTTTTACCTGGGAGAGGGGGATGGGGGAGGGCACACAGCCTCCCTGTCAGAGAGGGACAGGGCGTGACCCGAGGGCTAAAGGGCAGCCTAAAGCTCAAATCACCTGTGAGGAGGGGTGGGCCAATTCCTTCAATGGGCAGATCCCTTCAATGGGCAGATCCTGCAAAATCTCAGGTTGTTTGGTAAACCCGGTGTATTATAATCATGCCTTCAGGGTTGGCTGGGAAAAGCCTACCCTGGGGGAGAGGGGAAAAAATCCCTAAAAGAGGAATCACCTTGAAAGCCTTAAAGGCACAGCACAGCACCTCACCATCTGCAGGTTCAAGAGACCTGTACCTATAGTGAGGTTGATTGTGATGGCAGCAGGCCTGGCTGGGATGGAGCTGGAAGGTGATGGGTCTGCAGAGAAAAAGGGTTCTGGATCAAAAGCCAGGAAATGAATTGTGGAGATGCTGTTGGTTAAACACCAAGACATTTTCTGCAGTGGGTCAAAAGAAATTTAAGAAGCACTCTAAGATAAGTTATCACAAAACACTGCAGAGAATTGGAGGGACTGGCCCCATAGATGAATCAGCTTCCCCACATCCAAATCCTGAAGGCACAGAGGTCAGCTTCTACACCACACATTCATAGGAGATCCATATTCTTGATCTCCCTTTGACTACATTAGGAATGATGGATTTGGCCAGAGAAGACAGTGGCTGATGAATTTGCTGGAGCACAGGGGAGAGGAGCCACCACATAGCCAGGCATCCAAAGTCATCTTTATACAGCCATAGAATGCAAAGTTATAGCCAGCTGGAGGAAAATAACCGTGGCAGAAAGAAATTGTGCCAAAGGTGTCCATAGGAAAAATACAAGTGAGAAGAAAGGATTGGAAAAAATGACACATCCTTACACCTGTGTTAGCTCAGCCTGGCTCTCCTCTGAGTTTGCTCAGCCTGACTCTGCCCTGAATTGTCTCATCTGGGTGCATTTTAACATGGATATTTCCTTGAAGCAGAGCTGAGTGTGACAGTCTGATTTCAGGCTGTTCCTCCTCGTTGACTTAAGAGGAAGGGAAAAGTATTTACCTAATCAGTTTATGAGTAGCTGTGAGAATCTGCCACTTTTGACATGGTGCCAGAACATCTAAACTGCTCAATGCATCATAATTCCAATCTCTGCTCACTCTGTTCATCTGTACTTTGGTCAAATTACCAGAAAATCTTATTTCCTCCCTAAACTGCCTAATGCAATAAGTAAAGAATGAACCTGATTTAGTACATCTTTAGGAAGTAATTCAGACTTGAGAGAGCTTGGTTTACTCTTGTATACATAAACAAAACAAACAGCTAGTTTTCTGAAATATTTTATTCAGAGACTTGGCTTTTTTTCATTTTTATCTTAATAAAATCATGCTTTCTCTTCTGCATCAATAAACGAAGTGCCTGGATTTTCTTCATTCAAGTATATTACTTTAATTACTGAAAATCATTCCAAGTTATATAAGATAAAAAAGGGTTAAAAAGCCTTTTAATTTATGATAGGTATATATATATGCATACAGATAGGGATGTCCCATGTATGCAATAAGGGACAGCTAAACCAACAGATTCTTCAGTTTTTACAGATTTGACTGTAGATGATTGTCCTGCTTCATATTTTGATGTAAACTACTGAGTACCAAAACTACACAATCAACCCAAGCTGCATCAACTGTGGAAGTGATTTAATTTTTATAACAATGTGTATTTTTGTGAGTGAAGATAAAACCACAGGACTGTGTATGGGACGGAATATTCCATGGGAAATACTGAAATCTGATAGCAACTCTGGTGACACAGGTGATCTTGTTGCTCCTCAGGACAAAGACACAGATCCCTTAATTAAACTGGGCCACACCAGACACTGTGTGTTTGAACTGGTTTTTTATTTTGTGTGCATCAGCCTGACGGGTCCTGAAGCCTGGCTGTGCCTCATCAGGTGGCAGTGCAGGCTCCCAGAGGATGGACTGTGCTGGCAGATGTGCAACAAAATCATTCTGCTCCTGCATTTTTCCCGCTGCCCTGTCACAGCTGGAATTGCACTGCACACACAAAACTTGCTCAGTCTTGTTCCGGAACTTGCCTTCATTGAAAATATAGGAGTGCCCTCTGGTGGAAAACTGAGCAGTTGAAGTGCCAGCGTCACTAAAAATAAGCCTTTTTTCCTCAAATACAAACATCAATTTCTTGCTGGTAAACCAAAAGGTCTTAGTTACATCACTAAATATCTCAAGGCCAGATTCATCATTTTTCCTTTGTCATTCTGCAAGGAAGTCTTCAGAGCACTGAGACTCCAGGTGTTCCAACCAGGGGCAGTGCTTTGATGACAATATCAGAGGAATGGTTTGAGTTGGAAGGGGCCTGAAAGATCATCTGGTTCCATCCCCTGCCGTGGGCAGGGACAGCTTCCACTCTCACAGGTTTCTCCAAGCCCTGTCCAATCTGGCCTTGGACACCACCAAGGATGCGACAGCCGTGGCTTCTCTGGGCAACCTGTGCCAGCTTTGAATTTTCCTCTAAGAATGAATTTAATCCCATTACTCTGCAATCTGGATCTCCATCCAGATGTATGCCAGGCTTGGCTGCCTGTGTTCCTGATATCCAGGGCTCAAGCACTCACACTTGACTCCTGCAACTGGGAAGGAGCAGATGGAATGTTTGCACAGGGTCAGGAAAGTAAAAGCAGAGAAACTCAGTACTATTGAGATTTGTGTATTGATAGCTCAGTGATTTAAAAAGGGAAACATCAAATTTTGAATGTAAAAAGGTAAAAAAAGATTTTTAAAAGCCATGAAATTGGATTAGGAGCTAATTTGGAATCCCCAAGTTTTCGGATGAGCCATCAGAGCTGTCTGTGTCCACAGAGCTGGTGGAAATTGGTATCACAACAGAGCTGAAAGAAAGACAGAGAGAAAGAGGGAGAGGAAAAGACAGAAAGACGGAAGGAAGGAAGGAAGGAAGAAAGAAAGAAAGAAAGAAAAGAAAGAAAGGGAGAGAAAGAAAAAGGAAGAAAGAAAGGAAGAAAGGAAGAAAGAAAGGAAGAAAGGAAGAAAGAAAGGAAGAAAGGAAGAAAGAAAGGAAGAAAGGAAGAAAGAAAGGAAGAAAGGAAGAAAGAAAGGAAGAAAGGAAGAAAGAAAGGAAGAAAGGAAGAAAGAAAGGAAGAAAGGAAGAAAGAAAGGAAGAAAGGAAGAAAGAAAGGAAGAAAGAAAGAAGAAAGAAAGAAAGAAAGAAAAGAAAGAAAGGGAGAGAAAGAAAAAGGAAGAAAGAAAGGAAGAAAGGAAGAAAGAAAGGAAGAAAGAAAGGAAGAAAGAAAGAAGAAAGAAAGAAAGAAAGAAAGAAAGAAAGAAAGAAAGAAAGAAAGAAAGAAAGGAAGGAAGGAATAGTAATTTGCTAAAAAACTTAGGCTCTCAGATGATGACGTTCTTTTAAGGTAAATATACATTAACTTGATTATTTGATAACCTGAACAGAGCTTGTGATTTGTTGCTTGGCAGTAGAAGTATCCTTGGAGCAGATGAAAAAAATGTCCTGCTTGTACAATATGGAATAATTAAGAAAAATTACTTTGGCAAACGACAAGTTTCCTGTTAAACACTCTCTGGCTCTGTGGGAGTGGTACTTCACTGACCCAACGTGTTTGCTTTCCACAGAGCAGAGGACAAGCAAGAAAAAGGTCTGCGAGACTGAAATCTGCAGGTCCGTCATATGAGAATGTCACAATGTAAAAACTGTTTTATATTTATCTTCTAAAGCCACACAGACATGGAGATAATCCAGGCAGTGAAATTTAAATCCCTTTTTACACACAGGGAAATGCAATAAATGTCCATGAAAATGACTTTCACTACAATAGAGCAGTGGGATGACAGAGGGGGAGTCAAGGCTGATGAAATTCACCACCAATACTCAAAGAAGTAATTGACTAAATTTTTGAACTGTGATCAAGGTTCAAGGCAAGGCTGGATGAGGCTCTAAACAACCTGCAGTGAGTTTCATCCCTGCCTATTGGAATTATATGAACTTTGGGGTCCCTTGCAATTCTGTGATTCTGTGATTTTAACAACCAATTTAATGAAGATAATTCATCACACAAAAGTCATTTAGAGAATTGGGATGATGGATATGGAACTTCTGCCCAAAAAGAGAACTAAGGGAGCATTTGAATCACTGACCTCCTCTGATCCAGAGAAAAACTGTGAATCAAATTATTGAGAAAGCAATGCATAAATCCATGGAAACTATGCTGATGGCAAAACAGATCTAATATTTCAACTTCCATCAAGCAAGCCTGTGAGATGAAGAGGCCTCATGGTAGCAAAGCCCTTAAAAGGGAACTTTTACATTTCTCTTTACATACCCAAAGCAGAAGTGTGGAGCAAGTTATCCTGCTGCTCTAGTATGCAAAGAGCTGGCACAAAAAGATAAGAACTTGGTTGTGTACAGCTGAAAGGATCAAGGTAGAGCAGTGACTTTCACAGTGTCAGTAATGCCATATACAGACAAGGTTGCCATGGGAATGCTCAGAAATATCATGTTTGGATAGACTAGAAGCAAAACTAGGTTCAGAGTGGGATATGGAATTAGGAAAGAAGATAATGAGATGAGAAGGAAGGGAGGAGAAGGGCTCAAACTCAGGGAAAGGGAGAATGAAGAACAGAATCAAAGAATGTTAAGAAGTGAATCATCTGGCCACAAGAACACAAGAACAATGGCATGTACAGACATCAATGATGCCAATCTATGGACAGCTGAGAGCCACCCACAGTAAAACCCAAAATTTTTGTGAGGTCAGTGTCTGGGTGACTGGAATAGAACTGGGTTGCAGTATTTATACAATTGTAATTTGAAAGTGGACCTAGATCTCAATTTACATTTCAGAGATATAATTAATAGCTTCATGGTTGCACATAAATGCCTGCATAGCAGTCAATTAATATTCACAGGATCACAGAATTGCTGAATTGCAGAATGGTTTGGGTTGGAAAGGACCTGGAAGATCACCTTGTTCCAAGCCCCTGCCATGGGCAGAGACACCTTCCACTATCCCAGGTTGCTCCAAGCCCTGTCCAACCTGGCTTTGAACACTTCCAGAGATGGGGCAGCCACATCTTCTCTGGGCAACCTGTGCCAGGGCCTCACCACCTTCTGAGTAAAGAATTTCTTCCTAACATCTAATCTAACCCTGCCTTCAGTCAGTTTGAAGTCATCACCCCTCGTCCTGTCACTGCATGCCCTTGCCAAAAGTCCCTCTCCATCTCTCTTGGAGCCCCTTCAGGTGCTGAAAGGTCTAAAGTCTCCCTAGAGCCTTCTTTCCTCCAGAGTGAACAATCACAACTGTCTCAGTCATTCATAGTCCTCAAAGCATTTAGTTCAGTTGTGAGTCCTCAAGGTGCTGACGTTCCCCAGGGCATCCTGCCCAGGCTCCAGATAAAATCTAGAAAGGCACAAGTCATCCATATGCACATGCAGCATCCTTTGCACTGCAAAGGTGTCTTGTTTTATATGAGATGGTGCCAAGTGCCTCCTCATGGGCTGCTACTTTGAGACTTAGGTCTTCACTAATCTAGAAAATCTCCCTCCTTCTGGTGGGATGACTTACTTAGATGTAAGTAGAAAAGGGAGTAGAAACCTATATTTCAGGTATCCTCTTTTAGTTAGGCAACTGTATAATTCGACTGTATTCTATGACTTATCTCAAAAGAGTTTATTCACTGATTTATGAAGACCTGCATTATATTTGCTTTTCCCTGAGTTGACCGTAGAAAAGCACTAACACCAGCATGCATATTGAGATATCAATACTCGTGTGAACAACTGGGTACTTTCCAACAGCAGAAATCTGTACAAGTTGTCTATCAGTTTACATCAGGAAATATTTTTTCTTAGCGATTTTTTTTCTGCTGGTCATTAGAGAACAGTGTGTTCTAGGTTTGTCTTCCTGGACTGTGTGTACACTTTCTATCACATCACATCACATCACATCACATCACATCACATCACATCACATCACATCATCACATCAATCACATCATCTCTCTAAAAGGAAAATATTGCAGGATGCAGAAACCAGGAATCTATGTCTGCCTTTCCAGCACTTTTTCTCAGGATCTTTCCCAGCAAACAAATTCCCCCTCTCACCCTTCTCCCCAGCCAGCCTGGATATCAGGCTGTGGAAAGGCTCAGCTTCAGTGAGGTGTGGGGAAAGCCCCCTCAGTCAAGAAATGCTTTGAATGGGTATTTAAAATATCCTCTGGTTATGTTGCTTCTATTCATCTTCTATCAAGTAATTTTCAGCTTCAGACTGTTGTCAAACCTATGCCGCTACGAAAAACAGTGGTGAGAAGTCACTCCACAAAGAAGCTTGGCTGTGGCCAAATGCAGTTGATTCAGGAATTATTATGAGTCAATATGCATTTTATCAGCAATATCATTTCCAAATGACTCTTCAAGCTGGAATTCTGTGATTTTAAGTGGAGTTTCTACCAATACTTCTTTTCACAGCTCCAAATATTTCTTACTTACTTACTGCAACCAATCCAATAGAATGATCTGTGTGAGACTCACTGACTTGGAGATCAGATTTTCCTGTTTTCTAATACATTTTAACACTGCTTTTTGTTGCAACAGAGTCAAGGTATTTTTCACCAAATGGGCACCATTACAAGAAGATGAACCTTCTTTCTGCACCCTCTACTCTGGTTTACTTTTATGTCAAATGCATGAAAAAACTAAAATGCTCATATATAAACATGTAAGGAATGTAAGCATTTGAAGGAATTGATTTCACACTCACACTTTTCAAAAGATTTCACAGTAAAAGGCCCCACATTGTCACTACTGCTAAATTACAGAAAATCTTTTTTTCCAGCAAATATATGCAGCAAAAAGGGGGTACTCATGAAAAACTTCAATTTGTGTACCCTGTATTTCTCAGACAAGTATGTCTGAAGTTATTAACTATGTAAATTAAACATAAAACCTGTGTTATCCATGAGTAATAAATAAATGCCTCCAGATGATCATCACATTTGAGATATCTGTCATAGTTTGAGTCTGCATTGCTTTGTGTCTTTCACTATTAGCTAGACAGGAAGGGGTGTATTCTCATTTCCTTTAAAAAACAAAAAGAAATAATAAATCACCTATATCAGAAGTCAGTTTGAATTCTAAGAAAAGTCATAATGGTTTGTTTGCTCTGTTTCCTGTTGGCCAGATTTAGTTTAAATAAGGGATTTGTTCTAGAGGATCAACTGGGCTTTTGTTTGGTTACACCTGACTTTCACAGAGGAAGACATACCTGAAAGAAATAGTGCTGTTCTAATGGTTTCCACACAGAATTCCTCTCTGTTCACTTTCTTTGTATCTTTACACACCATTGTTATAATTCACTTACAACAGTCACTGCTTCATTTGATTTATGGGAGAAATGTGATTGGAGAGATGAAGCTCATCTCTCTCATTGACCTGATATTTTCTCTTATTCTAATCTAACATTTTAAATATATTAAATATGCTGCTTCCCAAAGGTGACTTCAGAAATGTGTTTTGTCTATTTGCAAGGAAAAGCTGAGCTGAAATGCAAGTCATTTCACTATTGGGTTGTTCCAGGAGATGGAATGAGTTTTACCCCTGATTTCTTTTCTGGAGTCAGATTCTTGATGTCCCATAGCAGAGATTTAGAAAGTGTTTCTAATGACTTACTAGATGTAAAGAGAAGCTGAATTAACAATCCATGTGTGCTTTAAAAAGGACAATTATGCATTTTTACAGTGCTCAGCTTTGCCACTTTTCAGCAAGGATTGAGAAGAGCATGAACACAGGCGTGTATTGAACTTTGATATGAGAAGTGTATGATTTCACTGATTGAATCATTGCTAATCCATCTTGGGCTTCATGAAAATACACATACACAAAATCCCTCCTGCAATTTTGTATGTTAGACTCTAAAAGCTTTCTGGAATAGTAGTACTAAGAAAGAATGACATTTATCACCCAAGGAAACTATGAAATCTCCTTGTTGCAAACTTTCTAGAAAAGTATAGAAAATCATCTCTAAGGAACAGACAATTTTTTTACAGATCCCTTTCTGGGAGCACAAGAGAAGGACTAGGCCTCAAAAAGTTTCTGGAAAACAATTTTTTTTATTATTATTATTCAATTATACTGTGCTTATGTTACTCTGACAGCAACTTTTTGACTGATTGACAGGAACTCTGTTGTTTCCCTCTCTAATAATGATGATAATAATCCAGAGTGGAAGGTGAGTTGAGTTGTGTGGAAGAAATTAATAATGTTCCTTTTTGCCAGTTAGGTCTGCAAGGTGTCCTGACTGCCAAGAAAACGATCTGTGCAATGTTCCAAACCACACAGAACTGCATGGATTTTAATCTAAATTTCTACTATAACTCTCATTGACTTCATTGGAAATAAAGAATTGAAGAAATTGGATTTTTGTCTTCATTGCTTTAGATAAATCAGATTCCTGCAGTTCAGGTTTACACAAGGTCTGGAGGAGAACTTCCACAGTCAAATCACTCAAGCTGATCTTTTTTTAAGAACTTTCCATAGATTTATCTTTAAAAATACACATACATTTGCAGAACCCCATGGAATAAATTCTTAATTTCTTTTGTAACTAAATTACCCCACCCCTTCAGATATTCCACACGGGGAAGTGGGAATTGCTATGCTAAATTGTTCTTTGTACCATGGTTCCGGATGTCAGTTTTATTAATCTATTATTTCCTCCCCATTATTTCACCCACAGAGCATGAATTGTAGCAGATCTGACAGTCATCTTTTAGAAAACAAATGGTTTTCACTATTCAAACAGGTGGGGCATGCTTTCAAGAAATACTTGTAGTCACATAATTTCATTTTAACAGTACAAATAAAGCTCAGGTGACTGTAGTGAATTAAAGAAAATCGTTGAGTACAGTGGAAGGGGTAAAAGAATGGAAGTATCTCCCAGGACCCTGAGAGTCTGGAGCTGCTGGACTGCCTCCCCTCTCAGTCAATAGAAATGCAGTCTTAATAACTATGGTAGGTGTCTCATGAGGCTTTCTGATGGTGATAACCTTGGTCTCATCAAAATTGTCACAAGCACTTCAGGTAAAAACATACCTTTGCCCTTATCTCTGAACATGGAAGGATATTGGGAGACCTTATCAGAGGCAACTTCCCGTAAGTGCTGCCCGCTATGCAAAGAAAGAACAAAGGCAGCTGTGTTTTCCAACACAGGGTTTATAATACAATATTAGAACTCTGGCAACAGAATAGAGCTGCAGGAGTTCTGCAGAAATCTGGAAACAGTGAGACAATATTGACTTGCAGCATGGGCAGCAACCTCCACCCAGTGTAGTGAAAACGGTGCTCAGTGTGCAACGCACCACAGCAAAGGCAAGGATGAGGAAGGGAACCAAGAAAGGAATAAGGAGGTGTGCAGATGCTTTATGCCTCTGATAGCCAACAGACTGCATGGAAGGAAGCAGGAAAAGTTGTGATTGAGCAATGAGGACCTGTTAAACCTGCCTTTGTGATATTTTACCTTGTAAGAGAGTGGAAACAGAAATTCTGCAAGAAGGAAGGGTGAGCAGAGTGATGCCAGGTTGGACAGGGATTGAAGCAACCTGGACTAGTTTAAGGTGTCCATGCTCATGGCAAGGGGTTGGAACTTGGAGATCTTTAAGGTCTTTTCAACCCCAATCATTTCATGGTGCACTACAGCAGAGCACATGCCACACATCTCTCCAGCCTAAGAAGGAAGAGGTGAAACATCTGCAGCCATTCTACAATAACTTAATCTTGAGCAGCATCTGGGGTGAGTTGTGTGTACAATAATCACAGAATCACAGAATCACAGGATCACAGAATGATTAAAGATCACCTTGTTCCACACCCTGCCATGGGAAGGGACACTTTTCACGAGACCAGATTACTCAGAGCCCCATCCAACCTTGTCTTGAACATTTCCAGGAATGAGGCAGCCACAGCTTGTCTGGGCAACCTCTTCCAGTGTCTCACCACACTCATATAATCAAGAATTTCTTCCTAATATCTATTCTAAACATGCCTCCTTTCAGTTTAAAGTCATTCCCCGTTGTCCTATCACTACATGCACTGGTAAAAAGATGCCCAGTGCCACAGCCTCAGTGAACTAATGGAATATAAGTTTTATTCAACAAATGGAAATTCAGGAGCCACTTGGAAGAAAACATCACTGTGTTACCCACAGTACAGGTCATTCTGTGTACAGCTAAGAAGTTGCTCACATGTGTCTCTGCCTCAAAATATTTACCCCACTCTTTTGCCAGAAACAAGAAAGACAATTGTAAAACAACCATCTCAGAGCACAAGCTTTTATTTTGTGAACACATTAGCACTGTAGCTTGCTGATCAGACTAGAAGCTGAAGTTCTGCAAAAGGACAGGTCTTCTGTCTTCTCTTTTTCCTTATCCTGGAGAAAAAAAAAAAAAATCTAGAACAATGCAGCTGGATTGGTTCATTTCCAGTCCTGTTCCTTAAGAAAAGTTATTGCACAATGGGCTGCCCCAAAGCTGATGTCATTTATCAGCAATAATTATTGACAAGGAAAAAAAAAGGGGAAGCGTATGTATATATACAACCCTGGACTGGGGAGAGCCTCTCACTCTCCTGCCACTTCCTCAGGTACAGGAGGATTCTGGTGGACGAAGGTAACGTACGCAGAACTGAACTTCAGCCTTAGAGATTTTATCCGTAGTCTCTTGTTTGTTGTGCTGCAAAGGTTAGTGGAGTAAATAGCTAAGTTGTACCAATAACTGATAATGTGATAATTGAAAGAAAATTTCTGTTTTTAATAACTCAGGGAAAGAATGTAAAATAAAATATATCTTCTCTGAAACCACACCTTCAACGAGTAGGGATGAAAAATTGCTTCAGTGGAGTCTAATTCCCATATTTCTTTAGATCAAAATGTAACGCTTTGATCCACTTGCTTCTTTCTTCAAATGTGAGCACAAAAGAATCCCAAGAAAATTTTGCATGGGGTTGTCAGTTATGGGAAATGCTTTTCTAATGTCTTTTGAATTGTTTTGGTGTTGAATTTATTTCCCCTGAATATTGGGATACACCAGTACAGCTGAACTCAGAATTCTGTCCTCACTAAATGTTAACTATCTGTCCAAACGTTCATATATATATATGCTGCTGAAATGTCTAATATATATTATAGTGTGTAATAAGCTGATTACCTTTTCTTAATGGAGAGTGAATTCATTAGTTTAATGAAACTTAAAGAGGTAAACTCAGAGAAGGTAGAGGAAAAATATATCAAAATAACTGAAAAGATAAATATTCCCACTCTGCCAAACTTTTAAACCTGCTATGCCCTGAAAGCTGTATCAGATGGCAAGAGAAAGGTTCTAGTGAGGAATGAAATGCCAGGATTAAACATAAAACCTGTATTTTTCAAATAGAAAGTTGTTTAAAGTTTTGACGCTATCAATGTTTATTTTACTTGTTTTTACACTCAGCCAAATTTTCATGAAATCTCAAAATTTTCAAGTAGAGCTGCCTAAACGTGCATTGCTGGCATTTGTTTTTCAGAAGCATAGAAGTGATTTAGTGGATTGAGCACTATTGACAGGGAAGGATAATTGTATCTGGGAACCATCATCATTTGACTTTGAAAGTAAAGCCCAAAACATTTAGTATAAGAGATAAATTTGATGGTAGAGTCTGGCAGTTGAAGATGTGCAATAGGGTTTAATCAACTTTAACTCTGGATCTAGAAATATTTTATATTTTCTGTTGCAGCACTTAATCTGGGAAGTTCAAAAAAAAATTGTTTCTGTGTGTACGGGCAAGACAACTCCTCTGTGTCTAAAAATATCCCTGCAGCTTAAGAATTTATTCTTCATTGATATCATTGAAATCCCTGCCTCTACCTTATGCAAGCAATTTCCTTATGAAATCACAGGAAAACAAGATAAAGACTGAATATCTGAATGACATGATAGGACACGGGGTAGTGATTCCAAACTAAAGGAGGGAATTTTGTTTGTTTGTTTTTTACAAGGACAGTTTCCTTGTAAAGCAGAATTTCTTAGAATTCTATTGACCTGTCCTGCACATACCATGGATTTTTCTCAGAGGCCAGTTCTAAGATATTTTATATTTCTGAGGTTTTGTTATCTCTATTTCCCTCTTGCTTGTCTGGTTTAAGGCAATCTGCTGAACTCAAAGCTAGTCTTCCTTGGGATTTTGCCACATCTTTTTAACAACCAAAAAGACCTCTACCCCCATATATCCTCATCAATACAAAAATACATAACTTTTGCTTCTTTTGATATGCAGAAAAAGCATCCTGTGTGTTATCAGTGGGTTTCAGAGTGTCTGTGTACACCTGTGTGAGGTGCCTCAGGAGTCAGAGCACAGTAGCCAACACTATTTGTTAATAACATCATATTTGAAGGTTTTCCTTATGTCTAGGTGTTAGATGAAACATGAGGGCGACCACCACCATTTGCTTCAGCCATTATGATGCTGATTTAATGAGGAAACAGGGAAGTGGGAAAGAAATGGAGACAGCAGTCCATGTGTTCAGTGCTCCACTCCAGAACAACAAATCTCACTATGGATGATGCTTGAGAAAGACTCTGATGTGACAGTATTGAACATATTAATGGACTTTTTTTATATATACAGGGAGGCAAACATGAAGGAAATGATGCAAATTCAAGATATATTGAATAAATGAGTCAAAAGGGGGCTGATCCATCTTTTCTAAATAACTCACAACTTTATGCTATTTACAGTCCTTGCTTCCATGCAAGGTAGAGTCTTCTCTCTGTAGGAGGCAGTGGTGCCTATGAACAGTTTCACCACACCCATATTCAGGATCAACTAAAATAAACTTTGTGCAGGCTTTAATTTGCAACAGTTTAGTATCTTACTCACATACCACATTATGCCATAAAAGGTATGCAACAGAGACTAATGGATTTTTAGGGTTTGTTTTTGGGTTTTTTCCCCCTGCAGAAATGGATCTACTAACTGCAATTATTTTCCTGGCTACTTTGCTACACCAATTGGATGGACAGGTAGGAACATTCATCTATGCAAAACACCCATTATGTGACTCCTTTATGTAGATATCTGACCTGATATAGTCTGATCTTGTGATCTCTAGAGACTTAGAATAATGGGGTGCAAATATTGTTAATATGTTAATGTAGCACATTGAAGATGAAATCTCATTCCACACAGATTTTTGTATTATTATTATTAGTAGTAGTAGTTGTTGTTGTTGTTTGTGTATTGATTGAACAACCTGGTCTAATGGAAGGTGTCTCTGTATAAGACAGGGTCTTGGGAGCTACTGGCTCTTTAAGCTTCCAACCCAAATCATTCTGTGATTCTGCCTATCCAAATATTCTTCCCTTCATGGGGCTAACTTTAAAATAGACATTTTTCATAACTAACTAAATAAATGAATAAATAAAGATTCAGAAATCTGATTCCTAGATCTCCTAGAGAGGATTAGGTTTGTAAGATATCTGCTATGCAGGTACTTGCATGAGAGCTATTTATCAAGATCTTATGAAAAGAAATGAGTACTTTAGAGAAGAAAATTATCATTTTCTTCAATAAATCTGAGGTGAACCATGTTGTAAGTTGATACTTTCCTTTATCTGAGTATAGTTGAAGCCTAAAACAACTGGCTGAGATGTTATTTCTACCACCATAAATGTCTTAAGTGAAACAAGATTTATGAGACCAATTATTGGGTTAGGTTCAGTTGACCAAACAAAAGTGATGACAAGCTTGTAATTTATCTTGTTTATTATACTTCTTCTAACTGGGACCTTTACTGTTATTTTTTCCAGGGTTTTCCATATAAAAGAGTGAACGCTTTCTCCTTTCCTCATTTTAAGACTGAAAATGAAAAACAGATCCTGGAGCTGCACAATGAGATACGGAGATCTGTAATTCCCACAGCCAGGAACATGCTGAAGATGGTGAGCTATGAGTTACACCTAGCCTGCTTTTCCCTTAAAGGAAAGGATGGGACAAACCCAGCACCAAAGGAAGCTGTGGGATAAAGGTATTAAGAGCAGCCTGATGAGAAGGACTTGGTGGATGAGAAATTCAACATGAGCCTGCAAGATGCTCCAAGGACTGAAGCACCTCTGCTCTGGAGTCAGGCTGGGAGAGCTGAGGGTGTTCACCTTGGAGAAGAGAAGGATCCAAAGAAACCTTAGAGCCCCTTCCAGTGCCTGAAGGGTGTCTATAAGAATGAGGAAAAACACTTTATCAGGGCCTCTTGCTGTAACACAAGGGGTAATGGTTTTCAGTAGTCAAGAGAGGATTCGTTTAGATTAGATATAGGAAGAAGATTTTTATGATGGGGGTGGTAAGGCCCTGGCACAGGTTGTCCAGAGAAGCTGTGGCTGCCCCATCCCCGGGTGTGTCAAGGCCAGGCTGAACGAGACTCTGAGAAACCTGGTCCAGTTGAAGAAGTCCCTGCTCATTGCACAGAGGTTGGACTAAAAGACTCTTCAAGGTCCATTCCAACCCAATCTCTGATTCTCTGAATCTAAAAAGAGAAACAAACCCTGGATGAAGGAAAAAGCATGCAAAGCAAAGTGAGAGCAGGAGCCTGAGCAGCAGCTTCTGAATCTCACGCTGTCAGGAGGGCAAAAGAGAACTAAATCTGCAAAACTTCTCCCATCCCTGTCACCCCTGACAATGCTTGTTATCCCTGTCCCACAAGCAGATGAGCTGGTCAGTGCTTTGAGGTTAAGCCTGCACAGTCTGCAAACCTTCCCCAGGTTCAAAGCCCAGCTGATATTAATCACAACAACTCAGCTGCACCTGGGCTGAAAATCAGTTTTATTCTATTTAGTCCAGTGTACTCTGCAGTGTTCATTCAGACAGAAAGCTGAAAGAAAGTAGTAGTATGTTATAAAACCCTTTTAATCAGCACCATCTGGAGGTCAGGACTGTGTGATAAAACTGTGCAGAATAACCCGCTCTGAAATCTTTAAGAGTTGAAGAAATGTGGTTCCTCTGCCCCAGGAGAGTAAATCAGCAAAACTCACCCTCTTTCTATTGAGGGTCGTGGGTGTATTCAATGCTCAGCACCCAAGCCATTATCTATTTTATTTTTTTTTTCTTCTTATGGGCTGCACTAACCTGTCTGTGACCTGGATACTTCCTTTGTGTCTTTCAGGTGTGGAGTGAGAAAGCTGCCAAAAATGCCAAGAAATGGGCAGATCAGTGTGGGATGAAAATCAGTCCAAGAGACAAGAGAGTTATTAATGGTACTGACGAGGATGGAGCCTGAGCTGATGGGTTAATGAGAGTTTGCAGATGACTCCTGTGAATGTGAAATGGAAATAAGCATGATTTTCAATCTGTTGTACAATTATCTTTTAGGATTATCAGATGGAAGGTATCCCTGTACATGGCAGGGGGCTTGGAACAAGATGAAGTTTAGGTCTCTTCCAACCTAAACCAACCTAAACCATTCTGTAATTCTATGATTATTAAACACAAAAACATCATTTTTGTCAGATAAACACTCTGAAAGACAATTTTTGGAAGTCCTTAAAATCACAGGGCAAAGTCAATGGCATCATAGGCATTTTTTTTTTTAGAATACAGGTACAGCCCCTCTGTCCCACCTCTCGCCCTGAAGTTTGCTTCCCTCCTAATAAAATAGATTTACTTCTACTCCAGGTGTCACCTGTGGTGAGAATGTGTTACTGTCATCCTACCCAAGAACATGGGCTGATACAATTCAAGTGTGGTACAGTCAGTCTTCCAATTTCAAGTATGGATATGGAGCAACCTCGAAATATGTCAATGTTCAGAGCTACACTCAGGTATGGAGACTTGAAACAAACTGCAGAGATACACCAGAATCACAGGAGTATACTTAAGCCAGCTGGGAGTTATTTATAATCAGGAAAAAATTATCAGTGTCATCAAACTATTATCTATAATTCATACTCTGATCCAAAGATGAATGATGAGCTAAAGTTCTTTTCCATCTAAGTAGGAGGCAATGGAACCAGTATTTTGGAAGAGCTGTCCAGAAAAGATATATTAGTCTGTAGAAAAACCTTTATTAAAAAAATATTTTCTATACAGGGATTGAAATACCTGATTAAGAAATGTTAAAGCAAAATACCTATGATGAAAATATTTGAATTTCAACTTTAGTGTCCTGCCAGAAACTGTGTTCAAAAACATTTGGAAACTGTAGGAAACTCCTTTTTCTATGTATTCTTTATGACAGCTTAACTTTAAATTTAAAAGCTGACTCTAAAAAAATGAAAGAAAAAAATATTTTCTGGTTCTCTTACTTTGAGAGGGTTGTTTGGTTTTTTTATTATTATTATTATTTTAACAAGAATTCACTCTGAAATAATGTGCTTGTTTTTTTAATCTACAGCTGATCTGGTACAACAGTTACAAGGTGGGATGTGGAGTTTCCTACTGTCCCACAGGCTCATACAAGTACTTCTACGTTTGCCAATACTGCCCTGCGTACGTACTGCCTTCTTACTCAGTCGTGATGATTGTGGATATCTTTCCAAAACATCCTTGGCTATAGGATAAAATCATTGCAATCTACTTTAACCATTAATACTTTTGAAAATACCAGTGTAAGTTGCGGGTTTAACAGCGTGCTGAATGTCAGCATTTGTTTTATTTCGCATTGGAAGAGCTATCAGGGAAATTTTAGTAGATGAACAAGGGTTTATCTCTGTCAGAATCAGGCATCAGGCACAATTCATGCTGTAATTTTGACCACAAAGGAGAAAATCGGATGTAAAGTGGCAGCCAACAGCAAATGAATATGCACAGAGGTAAAGAACTGCATTTCAGAAGGTTTTTGCTGAGGTTTGGAGCAACCTGGTCTAGTGGGAGGTGTCCCTGCCCATGGCAGGGTGTTGGAACTCAGTAATTTCTAACATTCCTTGCAGCCCAAACCAGTCTGTGATTCTGTGATTGATTTTTGTCAAGCAGTTGAAATCTATCAGAGAAGCAGAGCTAGGAAGCACATACATTTTTACCAGATAATGCTATACATATAAAATAAATCAATTAATTTTGTTTCTCTAAACCTTATTGTACCTCTTGTTTAAATTTATTTTTTTTTGGTATTCTATAAATATCTGACACTAAAACATGAATGCCTATGAAAATACTTTTATACAAAAACTTCTGGATGCCTTTCACTGCAGTAAATAACAAACGCCTGTTAATGGCTCCGAGCTTCTTGCTGATCTTGTTTTGTCTTGTAATTCTTTCCAATTTCAGAGGAAATAACCCAATGCAAATAGCTATGCCTTACAGAAGTGGACCAAAATGTGCTGACTGTCCTGGCCACTGTGACAAAGGACTTTGCAGTAAGTCACTCCATTCTCCTTAAAAAAGACACATTGTATAATATTCAAGCCACTTTGATAGCAGAGCAAAAGTACAAGTTTATATACACATGAACAATCGGAATTTCTGAAAAATGCAGGAATATTAAACCAGAGCTCAGTTTCCAAACAATATTTCATATGTTTGCTTCTCTCTATTTTATTTTAGCCAACCCTTGCAAGTATCAAGACCTCCTTGGAAACTGCAAAAATCTGAAAACGTTGTTTGGCTGTAGCCACTCACTGGTAAAGAAGAAGTGTCCTGCAAGCTGCAAATGCACTACTCAAATAATCTAAAGCCCTTCTGGGTGTCATTACAGCTGCTGTGAGATTATAAGGAAAGAGTAGAACCCACTGTAAAGCATATTCACTCTGTGCATCTGCTCAGATTGACCTATAGGTAATAATTTTATCTGAAATCTGACCATTACTTCAGTCTTAAATTAGACTATTAGCTCAAAATATCCTCTGATGTTATTTTAGGTTTTGTAGAAATTATGTTTAAGCTAATGTGTTACTTTGTGTCTTCCCTTGCAGTGGATCCGCCACTATTTCTTTTTAATGAGAGACCAAATTTTAAAAGACTTCAGGTTTTTTTGCATAATTTGTTAAATGCCACTAAATTTTCTTCTGTTAACGTTTTGATGATTGTCAATGGGATGTCTTCCTGCTAAATAAACACATGATTTACCACCAGTTCACAAAGACAGCTTTTAATTAAAGTTATTTATAAATCTAAGTTGGTGGGTTTTTTGTTTTGTTTTGTTTTGTTTTTAATTTGGAAAATTCCTTATGGATATTTTGAGGCTCTTTTATACTTCATGTGAGTGTGAATGAGAAAGGAAAAGAAGTACAAAGCAAAAAGGGAGGTAATTTTTTGTACAGGCAAAACAAGAGGGACATGTTGTGACTGTGATTTTTCCTCTGACCTAATCACAAAAATTCTTCTACATCTGCCTGCAGGTGATATATGATAACTTTATTCCCGTGGCTCTCTCCCACTAACCTTGCACCACACTGGGGTGTCCCACCAGACCTCCAACTGCTCCTGAAAAGGTCCTGTTTTTCTGTAGCCCTTGAATCACATAAACCAGCAGAGCATAAACCTCGAGCAGGGCAGAACTCACTTGCCACTTTCCCTTCTTATTTCAGGACAGTACAAATAATTTTCTCAAGACTGCAATTCTAGATAAAGACACAAGAGGGTGAGCCATACCCAGACATGAACCTGCATTGCTTTTTTCATTTTTCTACCTGCATAAAGGATATCTTCTTTTATTAGATATTAAAGTTCTGGACCTAGTCAGGCCTGATTTTAATGATTGCACAATGCTTCTTAGGTGATATTGGCTCAATACATAATCAAAACATACAGAAACAGTTTGACAGTGGTTTCCTCCTCTCTATTGTTTCTTCTGGTCAAATGTCCATCGTATCAAAACAATTGAGAGCATCCAATTTGGGAAATGTATGCTTGGGAAATGTATTGCAGGATATAAATTACTAATTCTGTTAGCCTTGATTTTCTACCTTCCTGAAGCTCAGTTTCACCTTCATGACCACTGCCACTGTGCAAGGCTCCAAAGAAGCTGGAGAGAGGCTTTTTACAATGGCATGGAGCAACAGAACAAGGGCAAATGGCTTCAAACAGAGAGAGGACAGGGTTAGATTGGATTTAAGGAAGAAGTTCTTTGCTTTCAGGATGGGGAGGCCCTGACACAGGTTGCCCNGCCTTATCAGAACCTTAACCAGATTTAATTAATCATTGCCAAATTTTTGTATATGCTTAATTTTATATTAAATTGCTTTTAAAATTGCTGCTAAATTTTAAAAGTGTTGTTTATTTTATTCACATTTTTAACAAATTTGGTGCCAAAACCCAGGAACTCCAAGTCCTGGGGAAGGACGGCTAGTCCTAGGGAAGGAGCTCCCCACCAATCTTTAATGTGGTCCCAAGGCTAGACCTGGCTCCCTTGGAGGAGTCCCAGTTCCGATAACGCATAAGCAAAAGGAGATAGTGAGGGGATGTGTGCAAAAAGGTTTCCTTAAGAGTGCTGGCTAAAGGTAGGGGTAGCCATAAAACTTCTTTGCGCACGAAGATCCCCGTGAGAAAAGGAGACTGAGGTTGGGTGGGTGGGGTAGAGGCAGGCGTGTGTTTGTATTTGTGTTTATGTGTACATGAAGGCGTGCTTATGACGTGACCTCACATTCTGGAAGCTGCAGCAGTCTTAGTCCTGCAAGGGGCTCGGCCAGCTAAGGAGAGGTGTTTTTATGTTTGTGTGAGTGTTTGAGATGTGACCCAGTCACAAAGCGACTGTGGACCTCTGAGGGTCCTCTGTTCCCCAGTCCCGCCAGGGGTTCAGCCGGCTAAAGAGGGGAGTGGTTGTTTTTTTGTGTTGTTTTGACTGGGCATTGTAATTCCTGTGAGGGGGTGAGCGGATGTGCTGACCCAGCTGTGCTGTGCATACTGAAAGGGTAAGTGAGCGAGTGTGGTTTAATTCTAGCAAAGGCAATAAAAAGGCTTGGTAAGTGAGAAAGGAGGATTGCGGAGGTTGAAGCCAGAGGGAGTGAGAGGCGGGAGCATATAAAGATAAGGGGAATTAGGTGGGAGCAAGTGGCTGACAAAAGATGAGAAAGCATTAGAGGGGATTAAACCACGAATGAAGAGAGTGAGTGAGGATTTCCCAGGTACCAGGAACTCCTGGTTATTTACCTGCCAAAGACCAGGGCAAGACCAAGTGGGGCGTCCTGTAGCTGAGAGTGAGTTTGCAAGTGCTCAGGAGCGAGGCTCGCAGGATTAGTCAGAAACAAGAATGTTTCTGAGCACGGAGGGAACAATTCTCCAGGACAGTCCCCTGGGGATGGTGTTGATGTTTTAATGATTATTGAGTAAATCTTAGCGCGCAGAAACATTAAAAAGAAAAAAAAAAAATTGCATTGGCTTTTAAAAGTGAACCCCACTATTGGGGAGAAATAATGGACATATTAGATGAATTGCAAAATTTAGAGCAAGAACTACAAAAAGCTGTAGAAAAAGTGCAGAAATTGCTTGTGTGCAAAAATTGCACTTGTATGAGAATTAAACATAGAGAAAAAGAAACAAAGAGAGAGAAGTTTTTAAAACAACAAAGAAAACACAGAAGGGTACAAACACCGAAGGATCCACAAAAGCATTGAGACATCAAAGTAATCTAAATTTTACCCCTAATGACTCGAGACCCACCTGTTTCTATTTCTACAAGAAGGGACAACTATGGAAATTTTGCAAGAAAAAAAAACAGGATAAAAAGAAGATTTGGGAAAAGTAGGGGTGTCAGGGGCTCTATTTAAAGAGGACTTAAACACCAGAACAGCCCTTGATAAAGCTAAAGACAAGTCCTCACGGAGAAGAAATAATATTTTTAGTAGATACAGGAGCCTGTAAATCCACCATAAAAAACATTACCACAGGGATGTGAAGCAAGCCAGGAATGTGTCCCAGTAGTTAGTGTTAAAAGAAAATTGTTTCAAGTCCCTGTGATTAAAAAAGTACAAATTGAATCAGATGACAAATTTGGGGTAAGTGACTTGTTATTACCTGAGGCTGAAAATAATTTGTTAGGAAGAGATTTAATAAAGGCTTTGAAAATTAAGATAACCCCTCTTTGAAGGAAAACTAAGATAAAATTTATCCTTGAAAAAGATAATCAGCAAAATAAAAATATGAAACTATTTTGATGACCTCCCCTGAATTAGAGCTGAAAATAACTAACAAATATACAAAATCCTGCTCAGTTTTTTTTTGGTTGGTTTTTTTTGTTGTTGTTGTTGTTGTTTTTTGTTTTTGTTTTTGGTTTTNTTTGTTTTGTTTTGTTTTTTTAAATGGGGACCAAGGGGAAGGATTAATACATGACTACACAGAGGTCACAGAGCTAAAACAAAAATATGTCCAGATTTAAGGGAAAAAAATTACTCAGGAATGTTTCACATGTTAACAAGTGAACAAAAAAGGATTGAGAAGTCATCCCTCTGGGAGCCACTGTATAGCATACAGGCCATTTGAAAAGATCTAAGTTGATTTTACCAAATTACCCAGAGTGAGCAAGTGGAAATATTTATTAGCTATAGCAAATTAATTGATTAAGTGAGTAAAAGCATTTTCTGTGGCTTAGATTACAGCTGAAACAGTAGCTAACCACNTTAGACTACAGCTCAAACAGTAGCTAACCACAGAAACAGCAGTTTAAGCAGAAGGAAAAGGGTGTATACACATCTCCCGAATAACAACAGAAAGGAGGAGACTGAGAATTGCTTCTCAGCCAAAATGCCAGGAGATAAAATCACTTGTATTGAAAAGGATTGTAATTGCTAACCCTTTGTAAGCGTTGAATATAGCTGTTGTAAAGAGGGGTGATATTATCATTGTCGCTGGGGTTATTGTCCAAAAGGGTTGTGTCCAAAGTGTAAACACACTGAACAGATTTTAACTGAATATGCTCTAAACAAGAGAGTAGAAGGAGGAACATTACAACTAGAGCTTCATGAGAGGTGGATGTTGTAGGAATAAGGATTAAGAGGGGAATTATCAAGGCAGGCAAATATTAAAAAGATTGAGTGTCGCAAACGTAATGGAGTCCCTTGTGGATCCAAGCCAGTCAAAGCAATGAAAATTGGGAAGCATATAAGAGACAGCACGCAATCCGAGGAAGTTCATATGGAACCCCTGAAGAATATCTTTGCTGCTGAAAGCACCCCAGTAGGCAAAGGAGGCAGAGGGATCATAAAACTGTGGGGCCTTGTAGTACTGTTGAGTCCTCCACGGAATAGGATCACCGATCCCTGCTTAACCAAAATGTGAAGTATGGCTGGACCATGACCCGAGCGTTTGCAGCACACACTCAAACTAATGCTAAATGTGGTGGTTTAGAGAGAAAAAAAAATTGCAACATGTAAAAATTTGGGATAGGTTTAAGACATAAAGTGATAGGCTATGAAAATAATTTTACTATAAATGAAGGATGCGCCCATTTGCAAGATGATAAACCACCAACTCCAGTGCCACAATCTAATAATTCTGAAAGTTAAATTTAACCTTTGTTCAAACATCAGCTTGCCAGCAGTTTTGAACTTGCCGCTGATGATAACCCCGCTGTGTCCAGAGGCAGAACACCGTTGGGAGAAGCGTATTCGTCATCTCTTGAGCTGGTGAGAGCGGCGCAATTGTGCTGGAAGAACACCTGTTATTGCAGAAGTTCAAGTTGTCGCCCACAAATCTATAATAGACCACCGATAGCTACAAATTAGCATCAGGGTTGTGTTCATCAGTGGCAGTGGCAATTGAATGATAGTTAAAATTTGCTTTGTTTTATTGTAGTTGTTAGTGTGCACGCCTTGTTTATAACGTGTATATTTTTGAGTTTCGAAGAAACATTACCATAGTTGGCACAGCCCTGAGGCTCCTTGTGCCCTTAGCAAGAGAAAAAATAGGAAAAGAGAGAAAAACAGTGCCTCCAAAATGTAAGTATTCTGTGATATAATCACTTTATTCAAAAAATAAGAGCAGAGATTGGCTTNATCACTTTATTCAAAAAGTAAGAGCAGAGATTGGCTTAACAGAAATGATATCAGCAAAGAGGTTCCAGGGCATAGACTCTGCTACCAAGACCAACCCAAGGGGCTGCAACCCAAGGGGCCTTGAGAGAGGTAAAGAGTCAAGACTCCTGAGATAGATGCTCCTAATATGTATCATGATAACCTTTGCATCTAGCAACCCCTGTAATAAATGTTACCGACTTATATGGGACAGCCACAATCTGACAGCCATTTTTGCGGTACATCACTCTGTTGATGCCAAATGTTATAACCACA
>VWYO01009708.1:6415-27023 GCA_013400275.1 Rhadina sibilatrix | reverse complement strand
AAAAAAAAAAAAAAAAGGGGGGGGAAAAAAAAAAAAGCTTAGAATACTTATATAGCTTACCTTTGAATAAGTTTCAGCATAGCAGTCTGTCTGCTAGTAGCATCCTTCGAGCTTGGCTTTCTATGGGCAGGCAGTGTAGTCCTCTCTCATCTTCGACTATTCCTCAGGTTTCCTTTTGTATTTTATCCAAATGCATTCTGGATTGAATTATGGATTCACAGATTTAAACCCTAAAATCATATCTAAGTCCTTTCCTGCCTGTGCTATTTTGTTAATGTCAGTTTTGGGACCAGTAATTTCAACTCCATTCTGAAAAGTATAAAAATTACTAGACCAGATTTTTTTGTTTCTGTTTTGCATCTGAAGTCATATATAAAAATAGTTGGGTGTGTTCAAACTAATTGGACTAAACCCAGCAGAAAGTCCATGTTTCCCCTGTCTCAGCTGATGCACACACACACACACACACACGAGTGTTAGTTATACAGAAATCTGCAGGTGGTTCCAGCAATGCAAAGGCTCACCTTCCCAAATTTGTGATGACACTTGATTTTAAAAAGAAGGAGAGAGAGAGAAACTGAAAGCAAAACCTCTCTCTAAACTGAGGGCTTGTCCCCCTAAAGCTGACCACATCTATTGTGGTGCTGTCATCTCCTGGAATTCATGAATTCTGCTTAGACAGCAGTCCCCGTGATTTTCTGCGTGAGCTGGTCCTGTGCGAGCCTTTACACTGGTGTTTTGTGTGAGTGTTTGTGCATATCTGGGGGCTCCATGCCTCCTCCGTCTGTAACTGGGTTTCCTTTCCTCCTACAGAGCTTGCACTAGCACTCATTTATCTCAGAGTACAAATCTCTCCCTGCCTTCTACTCAAAGCCTCAACATCAAGTCAGAACCTGTTTCTCCTCCTAGAGACCGTACCACCACACCATCGAGATACCAACAGCACACGCGCCATGAGGCGGGGAGATCTCCTGTTGACAGTTTGAGCAGCTGTAGCAGTTCCTACGATGGAAGTGACCGGGAAGATCACCGGAACGAATTCCACTCCCCCATTGGACTCACCAGACCTTCGCCGGACGAAAGGGAAAGCCCCTCTGTCAAGCGCATGCGGCTCTCTGAAGGATGGGCAACATGATAGCATTAATACCTATTAGTTGGGATTTTTTTTTTCTTGCAGTGTGTGTGTGCTATACCTTAATGGGAGGGGGAGGGGGGGAAGGGTCGATATGCATTATATGTGCCGTGTGTGAAAAAAAAAGTCAGGTACTCTGTTTTGTAAAAGTACTTTTAACTTGCCTCAGTGATGCAGTATAAGGATAAACAGAAATGCTGAGATAAGCTTAGCACTTGAATTGTACAACAGAACACTTGTACAAAATAGATTTTAAGGCTAACTTCTTTTCACTGTTGTGCTCCCTTGCAAAATGTATGTTACAATAGATAGTGTCATGTTGCAGGTTCAACGTTATTTACATGTAAATAGACAAAATGAAAACATTTGCCAGAAATGGCAGATCTTTACTGAGAGAGAAAGCAGCTGTTATGCAACATATAGAAACTGTACAGATGTTTTGACAGACCCAGCAGTTGGGTGGCCATGAATTGATGTTAGAAAGAGACTGGGTCACCTAATATACTGAAAATGCTCACAAACATGCAGGCATTTTGTTAGAGTATGGCACTCAGTTAAAAAGGATCAAACCATTTCAAGAGGACCATACTTACAGAAATGTTAAGTTCGAGGGCTGACACATTTAATTTTAAAAATTCTGGGTCTGCATCACTTATTAAATAAAAAAGTATAAAAATATGTACATTACATTTTGCTTATTTTCATATTAAAAAGTAAGACAGAGTTTGCAAAGCATTTGTGGCTTTTGTAGTTTCCTTAAGCCAAAATGTGTTCTTTTTTCCTTGATAGCTTTGCTAATCTTTTAAGCAGTCCTGAAGAAACAAACAAAAAGGACTTTTTGTATAGAAAGCACTACCCTAAGCCTTGAGGAACTCCATGCTTTGCTAACCAAGATAACTGTTTTCTCTTTGCAGAAGTTTTGTTTTTGAAATGTGTATTTCTAATTATATAAAATATTAAGAATCTTTTAAAAAAAATCTGTGAAATTAACATGCTTGTGTATAGCTTTCTAATATATATAATAATTATGGTAATAGCAGAAGTTTTTGTTCTCTTGATAGTGGGGAATTATATTTGTGCAGTTGCACATTTAACTATTTTCTTTCGGTTTTCTTTTACTGGGTATACATTTTACAGATCAAAGTCAGCTGTTGAAAGACTGATCTGTAAACAATTAGATTTTACCCATGGTGTAACAACTTAAGTCATTTTAATACAGCATTTTACAATCAGTTGGGTGAACTGCCATCCATTGTATATACTGATTAGTTCTTTCATGCTGTTTTGTGCATTGTAACAAGTTAAGGGCCCTTCTATTACTTAACGTCCTGCGTATCTTGTAGTTTTCCATGGGTTAAATGACAAAGTGGCATAACCTGGCCCTTTCTCATTATATGAAGCTGGTATTCTGCCTGTCAGAATTTAATGTGCAGCTCTAACGGCTGTCAGCTACGTGAGTGCAGGTAAATATGTGCCGAAGCAGCAGGGGGAGGCCAAGGGAGGGATCGGCACAAAAGTGCCCCTTGTACAGATTCCTCCCCTCTCTCACAGACATAAAACTCTTAAAGAGATCATCAGTTAAAGAGTGGTTCAAAATCAGTTGATTTTACACAGCCAATATTGGCCATCTGGTCCTTGGTTCTTGTGGACCTCTGCAGTCACATCATCTCACAGTGGGCATGTTGCTGAGCAACGCTCCCTGTGTATTTACACCAGAGCGGGACTTGCTTCAGCACACAGCATCCACATTTTCTCCAGCCTCATATTGTTCTTTTGACTAAGATAGCTTGACCAGAGGGCATGTGTCGTTTTCTTCAAGTCCCTCTTTGTCCCTCTTGTATGTTAGAAAAAAATGGTATATTCAAGTGTTTCAGTTTAATCTTTCTGTTGGAGGGAAAAAGTGTTTAAGCAAAATGTTAGTGCCATAGTAAAAGTGTAATATTTCTCCTTTTTTCAAGAGTCCTTCTAGGTCTCAACTACATACATTGACATTATGATGAAGAATATAGCTGCAACAGCAAACTGTCAACACAAAGTACTTCAAAGTGAAATCCACACTCTTTTTTCCACCTATACATGCAGTTGCTGTGCACTGCTCAGTGATGGAGTGTACATCTCTGTAGTAGAGAATGATGATCAGACTACAGTGTGCATTAGGAAACAGGCTCTTCACTTACCATGACTTTACAGAAGCCTGCCTTACAGGCACTTCCAGCCGTGCAGGGGCTAGTACATAATCTGGGAACTCTTTAAGCAGAATACTGTGCTACTAATGCATCCATCTTATCTCGTGTAGCAAACTGCAGGGTAAACAAAGATACGCATGTTTAAAATAAATAAATTAATTAATTAATTAATTTAAAAACTCAAAACAAAAAAAAAGGTAAAATGGAGCCCATAATTAATTTTAAAACACAAAAAACCTTGTGTTTTAAGCCACTTTATTCACCCTCAGATTAACCTTTACTCATATTCTCTTCTGAGAATTTTAAACTTTAGTGTGTCAAAAATATGCAAATGTATCACAAATATACCTTGTCATTTCAAGAAAAAATACAATTTTATTGGTATCGTAGTAGAAACTTCTCAGTGGGGAAGGGGATTTGGTCTATTGATATATTAAGAATAGCCATATTAATAGTTTACCTTGCGATTTGCCTCAGCAACACATGAAAAAAATGAAAGATATCATTTAATGAAGATGCAGTGTAATATATTACTGCAAGTAACTAAGCAGAAAGTAGCGTGAAAAGTATTGCCTGGGCAATTTATATTAACTCTGACAGTGATTTTTTGTATAAACACAAGTAGAACAGAATCACATGAAAATAAATGCCAGTCAGCCCTCTTGTTCCTGCTGCAGAGGGCAACTAACTTGTACTGGCAAAATTGTGGGGGATAATGCATATTTGCAAACTGATCTAATGATAAGAAGCACAACTTTGATTGTGAAGTCACTTTCTGTAAACTATAACTGTCTACCTTTCTTGTTCCTTTATCTGTATCTTACCATTTATTGTATTTGCAAAAGCTAATTTGGGTTTATTGTGTGATTCCTTTGTATTTAAGGAGTTTGGGGCAGAGCCCTGAAAGAGTATTAACATTTACTTTACCTTAACCCATGCTATATGATGTTTTAGGCAACATTCTTAATTGTAAGTTCAAACACCTGAAGTGGCATTCTAGACACCTGCAAGTATTGTTGTAGCTGAGCTAATCTCTATTAAAAGGTGTTGTCAGTTAGTGTTTAATTGCTGGTGACAATTATATGATATACCCTATCTGCACAACATATATATTGTATGCATTGAGCCATTCACTTGGTAAAGCTTTGGTCATTTCAGTGTCTCTCAAAATTGTGTTTTATAACAAAATGGCTTATATTTTTCCCAGAAGAGGAATTTAGCAATTTTTAATGACTAATGTAAAAATTAGCTGTTGTCCTCAGATCTTTTTCAGGTAAAGCTAGCATAAGAATAGAACTCTTAGGCTGTTTTCAAGGACGTCAACCCTTTTGTATTGTATCTGCAATTCTATATACCCTCTTTTATCTGTAGTCTAACAGCTGTTTTGTTTTCCTTCTTCCTTCACCTTGAAGGTAAATGCTTTGTAATTTTTTAAAAGCCACTTGGAACCTCAATAAAGGCTGTTGCCTAAACATGGCATACTTCATCTGTTCCTGTTTGTGCCATCTGCTGTGATGTCGTCAGTTATATGGCATTAATTTCCTGCCACTACAGGTCTCTTGAAGGACTGATGGAACATTGGTGTCTGTTAGAATGCTTCAGACTGTAGATGTAATAAAAGGCTTTTGTTAATATATTTTAACCAAAGATGTGGAGCAATCCAAGCTTTGAGCCACAGACTTTCTGCATCAAAAGTACCCATTTGATTATTTTCATAATCATGTGTTGCATTTCTACCTTCCCTTCTCATACCTCAGACTGATCCATACCTCAGTTTGATTCAAAAAAAGGTCAGTTAAGAAAGTCATTAAAAAAAAAAAAATTAAAAATGCAGTATTAAAGTCTTTTGTGTATTTAATATCAGACCTGGGTTACTGCAGGCATTACACTTGGATTGCTTCAGATGGTTTGTTGTATCCTTTTTTTTCTTTTTTTCTTCTCTTTCATGGGGATTTGCTTCCATAAAACAATGGTGATAACAAAATAGCTTGTAAATGGGAGCATACAAGCATTTGCAACAAATATTAAAGTAGAGGCTCACAGCGGCATAAGCTGGACTTTGTCGCCACTAGATGACAAGATGTTATAACTAAGTTAAACCACATCTGTGTATCTCAAGGGACTTAATTCAGCTGTCTGTAGTGAACAAAAATGGGAAAATTTCAAAAGATTCTCCTGCTGGAAATAAGGTATAATTTGTATTTTGCAGACAAATCAGTAAAGTTACTGGCTTTCTTAGTGATATGGTGTCTGTTGTGCATTTTTTTTTATTAATTTAAATAGTTTTCAATTTTCACGTTTCACAATGTAACACGTGAAAGAATCAGTGCCTTAACTACCAGCAGCTGCCTCAAGGTCCCTTACCAATTTTTGTGTTTGCTTTGAAAGCTAAGCACACATCACCCCACCAAGTCAGGGAAACTCCATCACTGCTCTGGAGTTGGTGTCATTTGGAATGAAGCCATCTGAATCTGTCTCTAGCAGAGGAGCTAGATTAAATAATACCTGGCTTTCAGGTGCTTAATTACTGACAGGGAATCTAAACTCCCATATATACATGTCCTGTGAATTCCATCCACGGGGACAACCATGCAAAACCCTACAAAAAATGCATGTTCTGTGTCAAAATCATTAGATCTATGTTCTGTCTATATTTTCTAAAAATCTGCATAAGGACTGTGTCAGAATGAATCTATTCGCCTTTCTATACTTTTTTCTCAGAATGTTTTGTCGGTTGGTTGGTTTATTGGGAGTTACAGGGGGTTTTCCAACTAATATTTATAGTTTCAGAGTTTGAGAATAAAGGAATCACTTTATTTCAAAAGGATGTCTTTTTATGCCAGAAGCAGACAAGCTATGAAGAAGTGAAGGTGCTTGGTGAATGTGACAATTTCAAAAATAATTTCACAAAGCCTGGTTTCTAAATAGGTTTATGAAAAGCAAACAAAAAAACTATACTGTGCTGTTCCTTTTCACAACAATTTCTTTTAAGAGAAATATTGCTAGTATTGCAGTGTTGGACACAGTCTGGGAATGAGATGCTAAAACTAAGATTAAATGTCACTGGTTTTACTACAAAATATATTTTGTACAAGTACATAGCTTCTCTGTGCTTATTGGCCAGGATGAACAAAATATCTCTGAAAATGCAGTTGTCTTAGAAGATTTATCTGGGAGTCCTCCATCTTGCAGTCATCTATGTGATAAATACTTTTCCAATTTCTACATTTGAAAAGAAATTACTTGGAAAATAGAGTCTGTTATATACTTTTTTCTGTTATTTGTTTCTCTGGAAAAAAAAAATAAGCATGAACATACTGATTGCTTTAAATTCTGTGAACTATATTTATAAGCAATTTTAAAAAAGATGTTGCAATGTGAGTGGAAGGATTAACAATCCTTTAAATAAGCTTTTTCACTTTCAGTTTACATATGTCATCCTAAAAATCAATTGTGACATGTACAGTCTGAGATAATAACTAAGTCACATACCTTTTCCATCCAGAGTGTTTGCTTTCCCTGAAAATTGCTTTCTTCTTTTCTTTAGCAAAAATCAACGTAACATCTTTATAGAATGAGGAAACTATGCTGAGACAGTTGATACATTTGCCACATTAAGGGGAGCAAGCCAGCAATGTGTCTCATTCATACCTAACCCTTTCTTAAACACGATGCCTATATATCCAGAGGTAAAATACTGGGAGTGAGAGAATCCAAGGAACAGCAAGGAGGAGTGATTTTGAAACAATCAGATCACTAAGTCTATTAGTAGCAAAAAGCTATTGTTCTTTTCTATTGACAGACATAGCCTATTCCTGCTTAATGCAGTGGAAATTTACCAATGCAGCAAGGATTTACCTGCTCCATCTACACTGATACATGGAGCTCCAGTTTTCTGGAGTCCCTGATTTTGGGACATTCAGACTGCTTAGTCATAGACTACATTTTTTGTATTCATGTATTGTACTTAATGTTTTACACTAAGTGTTCAGAGCACCTGCAATAGGTAAATCTATACTACATCCTCTGCATTCAATGTAGACACATCCAAGACAACTCTGTTGTGAGCAGATATTTTGGTTAACAGTAGTGTTTCTACTGCTGGTATTTCTTCCTTTTCTTCCAGGAAATATTTTAGAGTGCTTTGGTTCCGTTCTGCATTGCCTTGATTGCTAAACACACTTGAAGGCTAACATGAGAATACTTGTGTGAATACTGAATTTGAACTCAGTTCGTTGCTTCTGAAAGGTGCAAAGTGTGCTGTTCTAATCATCCTTTCTATCCTCTTCTTTGTGCTTGTCGTTCTTTCATAGTCTGCCCCAAGTTTTCAGCTTCAAGTATCTGTCTGTATTTATCTGGACAATGATCCATAAGTTCTTTTAGGTTACAAAATGTTGCCTCTTTCTGGGAGGAGGGGTTGATCACCATTAGCTCTACAGGTTTTACTTCTCTGACCAAAGACATCAAATAATGTAATAAAAGACTTGGCTGTGCAGGAAAACTTAGAAGTGATAAAACTTAAAGGTAGTGTGTTTCCATGATAAATATAATTGGTGTAAATCATGATTTTGTGGTTACAGCACATTGCATGGCTAATTATTCTCTGTAAAGTTGCTCAGGGTCAGGTTTTCAGTCTCCCAGTGAAACTGCAGCATCCCACAAGTCACTTTTTTGCAACCCTTTACAGTATCATGGAATTTTTTTAGGGAAGTGAGAGCTAGAAAATGTCATTATGACACCTTTTATAATTTTTTTTTATATATATATAGTGGGAAACCTTCATCTAATGCATATTACTCTGCCAGTTCTGAATACAGAATAAGATGGGCGGGAGACAAATTTGCTTGAAAGGAGAAACTACATAAAATATGAGTTTGGAAATATGAACTTGGAAAATACATGTATGAGAGAGTGTATCCTTATGTGAATAATAGAGAGGTAGCTGACCTGCAGGCAAATACTATCTTCTCTCTCTCAAAAACATTGGAAGTACAGGATACGTACAAATAAACCATCAGACAGCATGCTCACAAGGGCATATGATAAGCATGTTATGTGTAATTAAGTAGTGGGATTTTTGTCATAAAGGACTGTGAAAGCAAACATCCTTGGCAAGTTCATAATGGTTTAGATAAGTTAAAAGGGCATAGTTGCATTTGTTTTGTTAAGCATGATGATACAGTGTCCAGCTATAGTAAAGGAAGATTTTTCCATGGCTTTATTTTGGAAAATGAGAAGCATTCTAGGGAACAATTCATATTTGCTTTTTATTTTGGTATGTTCTTCCCCCTGAAAATCCCCTACAGACTACTGTCAGGGAAAAGATAATGAGCTAAATGGACTTTTGTTCTGATCCCATATGGCAGTTCTTGTGTCTACACATCACATAATATAACCATCCTAATTTTCCCTGCAAACTTTTTTTTTCAGATTATGCATATTGATTTTACAGTGCTGGAAATTAAGACGGTACAAAGGAAGTATTCAGTACACATAATCAGCCAAGAGCTAAATCTGTCACTTAACATGGCTTTGCTTTTGGAGGAACTCTGGGATAAAAAAGAGAATTTATGACCTTTGGAAGAGGGGGTAGGCAACTCAAGAAGAATACAAGATGTTGTTAGGTCATATAGAGAGAAAATTAGAAAGAATTCAATTAGAATTCAATCTGGTTGATCACTGGTGTGAAAGATGTTTTAAAAATGTTTTTATAATACATCAGCACCAAAAGGAGTGATAAAGAAAATCTCCATACTTTATTGAACACAGAGGGAGACCATGTCAGCAAAGACAAGGTGAAGGCTGAAGTGCTTAATGCCTTCTTTGCCTCTAACTTTAACAGTAAAACCAGTTATTCTTAGGGAAACCAGGCTCCTGACAGGAGAGCAGAATATTCCCCCTGTAATCCAAGAGAACGTAGTTAGTGACTTGCTGAGCAATTTAGACATTCAGAATAAGTCTGTGGGACTGGATAGGATTCATCCAAGGGTGCAGAGAGAGCTGGTAGAAAAGCCTTGCCAAGACACTCTTCATCATTTATCATTTGTCCTGGTTAACTAGGGAGGTCCCAGATGACTGCAGGCTGGGCAGTGTGGTGTACATCTCCAAGAGGGGCTGGAAAGATCTGAGGAACCACCAGCCTGTCACCCTGACCTCTGTGTCCAGCAGGGTTGTGGAGCAGACCACCTGAGTGTGATCACTTGGCACCTGCAGGACAACCAGGGGATCAGCAGCTTGGGTTTAGGAAAGGCAGGTCCTGCCTGACCAACCTGATCTCCTTTTATTACCAGGTCACTTACCTGGTGGACAAAAGGAAAGCTATGGATGTTGTCTGCATACACATTGCAAAGTCTTTGAACCGTCTGTGATTGCACTCTCCTGGAAAAGCTGGCAGCCCAGGGCTTGGACAGGAGCACTCTTTGCTGGGTTAGGAACTGGCTGGATGGCCAGGCCCAGAGCGTGGAGGTGAGCAGAGTTACATCCAGCTGGCAGCCAGTCACCAGTGGTGTTCCTCAGGCCTCAACACTGGGGCCAGTCCTGTTCAATATTATCAGGACAAGGGGACTGAGTCCAATCTCAGAAAGTACAAGACTAAATTGTGGCAATGGTGATCTGCTGGAGGGTAAGGAAGCTCTGCAGATAGATCTGGACAGGCTGGACTGATGGGCTGAGGCCAATGGTCAATTCAACAAGGCCAAGTGACAAGTCCTGCATTTTGGCTACAATAACCCCATGCAGTGCTATATGCTGGGGCGAGAGTGACTGGGAAGCTGTCTGATGGAAAAGGACCTGGGGGTGCTGGTCAGTGGTGAACAGGACAGAATGTGTTGTATCAGCAACACTGGCCAGCATAGCAGTGACTGTCCCCCTGTACTCAGCATTGATGAGGCCACACCCTGAGTGCTGTGTCCAGTTCTGGACCCTTCACTTCAATAAAGTCATGCAGTGCTGGAATGAATCCAGAGAAGGGTACTGAAGCTGGAGAAGGTATAAAATGTAAATCATATGAGGAGTAGCTGAGGGAGCTGAGGTTGTTCAGCCTGGAGAAAAAGAGTCTCAAGTGTAACCTCATCACTCTCTACAACTTCCTGAAAGGAGCCGCGTGGAGTTTGGCCTCTTCTCCCAGGCAACCAGCAGCAGGACAAGAAGAAATGGCCTCAAGCTGTGTCAGGGGAGATTTTGAGTTGGATATTGGGAAGAATTTCTTCAAGGGTTACTAAACATTGGAACAGGCTGCCCAGGGAGGTGGTGGAGTCACAATTCCTAAAGGTGTTCAAGAAACAACTGGACTTACAGCTATGGTTTAGTTGACAAGGTGGTGATCAGACAAAGGTTAGATTCAATGATCTTGGAGGTCTTTTCAAACCTAAATGTAGCTGTGATTCTGTGCTTTTCTAATAATTGTTCAGTATACCCAGTTAAATGTAAAGATGCAACTGTTTATTTATTCCACAACAGCCAAGGAAAAATTAATAACTGCATAAATTATAGACACAAGGATACACTTAACGATTCATGATTGATAGAATTAGCATGCACATGCAGGAATGAGAAAATATCTATGTGTAGAGATGGGAAGTAAAAACAAATTGCTGACATGAATGCAAACATTGGTCTGTAATTTCACATACCTACTGTTCAACCACATACCAGAACTTTGCTCAAAAGATGGATTTGTAGTTGTCTGCAAAGTACTAGGTAATGCAACAAGACAGCTCCCACCACGAAAAAAACTGCTTGCATGTGTAAATATGCCAATATTAGTCATCAAACTTTTAATTAATAAAACATATATACACAGTCAATAAATAATGAAATTTTTGTTCATTGTCAGTGTACCCAGTTACCCAGCAAATTTCACAAAACAACATTATCAGGAAATATATTCTGTGTGCTCATGTCAGAGCTTAAGATTGCTTTTGAAAGCAGCCCATCAGACCAGCATGCAAATATTGATATTCTGGATTAGCTGTCCTGTGCAGACTTTATGGTATCTAGACTGACCATCTTAATAAAGATATGCTGTAGTTTAATCAGAACTAGAGTGCTAAGCAAGATTTCACAGATATATTACATAGATCAAAATCAAAGGCTGTTGGATGACATTTTCTCCTGCCTCTAGTGTCTCTGCATGTAGACTGGGATATTTTCAGTTTCCTAAAATGTTTTTATATCTTTGAGACAGTGAAGTTTAGTAATAGTCTAACTATGAAGTCATTTAGTGAGGACAATATAGAAACTCATGAGAAATGATCATGACAGATGCAGCATAAATATAACAATCATTTTTTTAAAATCTCGCCTGTATTACCTTAGCATGCAGAGGCAAAGGCTGAGCCAAACACAGCCTCCTGCACTGACTTCTTGTCTATTTACAGCCCTTGAATATTAATTGAACTATTCAATCTATCAAATGGTTCAGTTCTTGCAAAAAAACAGACTTTGTCCCAAGGTAGAAGACAGATAGAAGGAGACAGCTACACAAATGAAAAGCATGCAAGAAAAGCAAATAGCTTGCAAACATCATTGTCATGCCCTCTTTCTGAAATCTCTTTGAAATTTCAGCTGTCCTAAATTTGAATGGTCAAAAAGGGAAGTTACATTTAAATAGTGGCAAAAATAATCCTGATTGAATTTTTCATGTCTTTGTGGGTGTCCCTCACAAGTGTAAATAACAATTGATTGGGAGTTTGCAGAGCTCTAGATCAACCTGCAGAAAAAGCAATGGAGGTAACCAGAAAATTACTTCTAACCCCTTTTAAATGTTTAAAGGACCTTGAACAAAGGAAGAACACTGGCTTAAGGCTTTCAAGTTTTCAGAACAGAAATGACTAATCAGCAAACTTCTGAATGTAGCAAAGGAATTACGCAACCTACCTCCTGAAAGCAAAGTTAATTTCTTCAATCAAGTGTTTGGGGCTGATTCACTCTACATCTTCAGGGAGAAATGTGGATATATATACTTCAATTGTAATATGGTTTGGTACAACTTGCAGGTCTTTTCTTCTTCCAACATGCAGCAGATACCTATCAATTGCCTCCTGATATTTTCATAGAAATTTCTTTCTACCACTGGCCTTTCTGAGTCTCACATTTATTTAATATCTGATGCATATTGCAATTAAATTCCTGAGTCAATGTATTAAATGTCTCATTGTCTCTAATTCTTTTTATTTTAAGAATTTTTCAGTATGCTGAATAACACAGACAAAACCCATTTTATGTCAGTATGGCTCAGAGAAAATAAAATTCTGTCTGCTTTGGAAATCAGTGAGACCAACAATAGCTTTTGGAACAACTGAGCTGTTGTTTTAGGGAACAGTAGTCACAGGGAAACCACAGAAAAATAGGTGTTCCAGTAAGTGGTATGGTCAGTGAAAGCAATGCCATAACAAACTTTCAGCTGTCCCTCTCTCCGCTTTCCTGATGGGAGAAAAGGAGGAAAATACCTTTTTTCTCCCAACTCCATTCTGCTGTGTTTTAGATATGCCCTGGCGGAAATCATAAAATCATTTAGGCTGGAAAAGCCCTTTAAGGTCATAAAGTCCAACCCTTACCCCAATATTGCCAAGTCCATGTCCCTAGGTGCCGCATCCCCACATATTCTAAATCCCTCCAGGGTGGTGACTCCACTGCTGCCCTCGGCAGCAGTCAGAGACTGAAATAGTTCGTGCCTCAAACATTGACATAAAGTTTTGCTCATTATAACAAAAACTGTATAAAGAAGCTACAACCAAAGAAGCCTCCCTGAAGATACCTGTCTGGGACTTTGGACTGAAAGTCAAACTGCTGAGATTAGACAAAGGGAGAGCCCATTCTTCAATCACCTGAAACAAACAAGTAAACAAGGAAAAGAATGTGACCCAAACCCAGCAGCCCTGCCAAGAATCATCTCTGGCTTGCTTTGGGGTGGAGGAGGCCGTAGCCCACAGACCCATTTGCTGGGAGCAGATTTGCACAATTTCCCCCAGCAGAGGTGGGGGGAAGAAGTTTGGCTGTGTTGTGGCCTCTGCTCAGGGGCAGTGAACCCCTCCTTCCTTACACAGACTGGCTGTGGAGCCCTCAACCCTGGGAATGCCACATCCATGGGACATTCACGTGAAGGGCAGCTGAGGAGATGCCTTAATCCACCAAAGACCCCCAAGTGCCCCTCAGTCATTCCTGAGGTCATTCCTTGCACCACAGGACTGCACCTGATGCAACAAATGTGGAGTCTGTTGTAAGAGATAATGCCAAGCTCCCCCCACCCCAGTGAAGTGCCTGAATTTTCCTACCTGGCCTGAGCAGATATGAACATGTTGGAACCCTGGGTACATCAGATTCTGTGCTTTTTGGGGGGACCTTCACCACCAAGGAGATCAGCTGGAGAGGATCAATGGAATGTCTTTGGGATCCACAGAAGGGTGATATTTTTCCTTATTCTGTCTCTGTTACTCTCTTTCTGTCCGTCCTGTCCCCACCCCACCCCGCCATCCCCTCCCCATTTTCTATTTGTCCTCTCTCTCTCTCCCATGTTTATTTAATATCAAATAAAACCTGTTTTGTTGTCACTGGCATATGGTCTCATTTGCACCCTAACTCAGGCAGGGGCATTCCTAAGAACCTTAGTACCTGGATCTTGACAGCAGCCTTTTCCAGAGCTTGACAACCTTTTTGGTGAGAAAAATTTTCCTAATATCCAATTAAAACCTCCACTGGTACAACTTGAGGAGATTTCCTCTTGTCCTGTCCCTGGTTTTCTGGGAGAAGATACCAAAACCCTCCTTTAAGGCATCTGTAGAGACTGGCAAGGTTCCATCTGAGCCTCCTTTTCTCCAGGCTGAACCCCATGACAGCTCCCTCATCAGATTTGTGCTCCCGACCCTTCCCCAATTCCATGGACCTTCTCTGGACTCACTGCAGCACCTCATTGTCCTTTGGGTTCATGAGATGCCCAAAAGTGAAAGCAGCACTCAAGGTGTGCCTCACCATTGCTCAGTACAGGGGAAAAATCTCTATCCTTGTTTTGCTGGCCACTCATTTGCTGACTGAAGCCTGGATGCCATTGGCTTTCTTGGCCACCTGGGCCCATGCTGGCTCACATCCAGCCACTCTCAACTAGCACCTCCAGGTCCTTTCCCACCAGGAAAAGAGAAATCTCACCAGTTTCACCAAAGTGAAAGCTTTCCAGTCACTCTTTCCCCAGCCTATAGCATGCAGGGGCTTGTTGTGACCCAAGGGCACCTGAAGCTTGTCCCTGAAACACATGGATTTTATACTGGACCTCTGGAGCTGCTTACAGCCTTCTAACACATTTTAAGATGGAAGACAGAAAAGATACAAGATTTAATACAATGGCATTTTTGTATGGACTTTTCAGAATATTTCCTCATGCAAAGTGATATCCCAAATTTCTTGTCATTTTTCATAATTTCTTTTTTTTTAATATGCCAGTTATACAAGATGCCAGTTTGCTCCTTTCTCATTTTACCTGATAATATTTTTATATTACTTATCAGAACTTAGGGAAGAATACTGTTATAAAGAGAATTAGTCAAATGTTTCTATAGAGAGATATAATTTTAACCAGAAAATTTTAGCTGAGAATTTGTGGTCAGTCTAGGTGTTGCTGTTTGGATATGTCATTGTTTACTCCCAGTCTGGGTAACATCTGAATGAAGGTATTGAAGAAAGAAACATGGAAACTATAATCAACTGCTTATAACTCTAAGGCTTTTCAAGGGTTTTTTAATAAATTATGAAGTAATTTTCCCTAATAAGAATATTTTTCTGACTGGGTTCTCTCTCCTGCTGCTGCATCACATACCCCAGAGGTTTATATACCTTGTGCAGCTCTGAGGTGTTATCTGCTTGCAGTTTACTGTATGCTTTGTTTGAAGGACTGTGAGAAAACAACAGTTTGCTTTATCATGCCTCTCACTATTTCAAGCAGTCAAAGTCCTCTGGAAAAAAAGCAGGGAAACAGAGCCTCTCCTGGGAGTAAAAGAGCAAAATTTCTGGAGTGATGGATAATTACAGTCTTAGCAGGGGTGGAGTACAGATCATGTACCCACAAGAAATCACCCACCCAGAAAATACTGAAAAGAAAGAGGGAAGGAATATTTCCTGAGAGGCTGAGGGTGTGAAGATTGTACAGTGTACAATACCATCAATTGTTACTGGAATGGAGTACAAGACCAGTAATAAAGATTACAAGATTGGAAAGTACAGAGGGAAGAGGGAGTTCACCTATTCTCATTTTGTATCTCTTCCTGATATGTTTTTAAGTTTTCTTGTGTTTAGGAACTGACATTTTAAGAAAACCTTGATGAGTGAGAGCACTAATAAGAATGCTCAAGTAAGATAAATTCAGACAGTGCCATCTGAAAGCTCAGCTCAACCAAGTCTGTCATCATACACCTCTTGGAGGATGTCAAGACTCAGCTTGTGTCTTACTGTCCTTGCAATTTATTAACTGAAAAATTACTTTCCCCTAGTCAGAAGCTGGAAGAAAGAAGACAATAAAATGTATTTACCCTATGAAGAGGCAAATTACATCATATTTGTTTTGTTTGCCAAACATGGAAAGATAAGGCTATATAAGAGACAGTTAAGACTTTTAAGACTTAACCTTAATCTAGGGATAATAAATTAAAATACTTTAATCTGGGGGTAATTTTTCGGTAGGCACAATAACCCTTCAGATCACTTTCTTCAAGATGGTCTCTTATTCTGAAAGTTTTTATAGCTATGAGAGTCTTCTCACTTGCACTTACTTCTTCTGATGAACCCAAACAGACCAACTGCTGTTTCTGAGAAACTTCTATAGCCATGCTGGCAGCTGGAGTGAGGCTATGCAGCCGAGATTGGATAGTTTTTCAGCTAATGTTAACACCAGTCTTCCTTTAAATATTCCTATCAACAGCTGAGGAAGCCACAGGCATTAGGAAGACCTTTTCCCACTTTCCAAATGGCAACAGATTTTTCCAGCCTACTGGATTATAAAGAGTTATACTGGATTATAGTTTTGCTGGCAAGGAGAAGTACCTGTCTCTCCTAACCATCTCCTATAGTTTCTCCATCCTGTTTTTGGAGTCACAGGATACTTGGCTTCAGGAAGACCCTTCCTTTCCAACTCCCAGGCATTGGAATTTCTTCTGATCTTACTCTTTTGACAGTGACCTCAGATTGTTTCTCTATACCTTTTTTTTTTTTTTAATTAAAGAAAAGAATTTTAAGGCCTCTTCTACTTATTGGACTACATACAGTTACTTTAAAGAAACCTCTTACTTCACCACTGCCTCCCTGGAGTTCCTGATTTTTGGACAACAGGTCCAACCATGCTCTCCATCAGTAAGTGATCTCACTCCTTTGCTCTGCTACACTGGGTTTAGCCGATAAATGCAAATAGTCAGCCAGAGATGGACACACAGCCCTTGCACAGCAGTACCTGGGCTCAGCCTCACTCCTGGGTGATGACTTTATTTCACTGAGCTTAATGCTGTTTTATACCAGAGTACAGTTAAAGCAGTTTAATTTACAGTACAAAACTTTTTTCTGTGGCTATCATATGTGGAAAAATCTCATGCATTGCCCAAAGAAGTAAAGGAAACTTGCTTTGCTCTGTCATATACTCAGGTGATGGAGGCACAGGTAGCATTCTGATAATTCCAAAGTAACTCTTTATGAATACTGGGAGACTAAAATTATAATTTTAATTACAGAGTAAGTGAATAGACAAACAACAAGACAGAAATAGTTTTTAAAGTCTTCATTAAAAGACTATGAGTCTTCAAAGTCATGCCAGGCCACAGCTCAAGGTGTCACACTGAAGTGAAGGTTGCACCAATATGCCTAATCTCTCCTCTATTGTGAAACATGTCTGATTTGGGCCTGTCCCACTTCTGGGCATGTTGCAAAATACATTTGCTCATTAATGTTTCTTTAGAGAGTAATGGGAAAATTCTTCCTGAAGTGGTGTAGGACAGCAGCAAATCTTTTGTAACTGAGAGTAAGATTTTTTTTCAGATCAGAGGACTTGGTATTATTATTAATCACATTAGAAACCTAGAAATTTTTCTAGGCAATTTTTCCACCTTAATTACCATTTAAATTTAAGGGAATACAAATTCTGGAAATCTTGACAGTACTGCTAATGGGCCATTAAGACTCCTCAAGCCGTCATCCCCAAACAGTCATCTCCAAGCAGACATTCCCAGGCTGACACCCCCAAGCAGACATCCCCAAGCAGACATCCACATTCCATCATCCCATAGTGAGATGCTCCACCCAGTAAGAAAAACCAACCATTCCTACCTGGATAGAAACTGAGACGTAGGAACACAAGGTATCTGCCTTCACCCCATTCCCAGAAGAAGACTGGGCCCTTCTCACCCACTGGACCCTTCTCACCACCACTGGACCCTTTTCTACAGGATCATCTCTGCTCCACCAGAACCATATCTGCCACTCCAGGAGGACTCACTTTTGGGCTGCTTCCAACACCCTGACCAACAGGGTGTCAGGTTGTAGCTCTGACTCTGTCAGATTTTTCTAAGATTGTTGTTTGTTTGCTTGTTTGTTTGTTTTACTACTACATTTGTTAATATTCCTAGTAAAGAACTGTTATTCCTATTCCCAAATCTTTACCTAAAAGCCCTTAATTGCAAAATTATAATTCGGAGGGGGTGAGGGGTTTACATTCTCCATTCTAAGGGAAACTCCAGCTTCCCTTAGCAGATACCTGTCTTTCCAAACCAAGACACTCTTCTTTCTGCATCTCCATTTTCTCCTTAAAGATACTCCTGGTTGATTCAAGGGCTTTTTAACTGCAAATCCTCAAGTGAAAAATCAACAAATGGTGACATACAGACTGTTCTTGGTGAGGAAAGATGAAAGGCTTACCATGGCTTACATGCTGAGATAGAAAAACCTGTCTCTTGGTAGAATTTGTTCTCTCTCTGTGAAGGAGCACAGAGACTGATGAACTGGCACAACTTGTGTGAGTAGCAATCTAGTTATGCAGACAAAGACAAAATTCAAGACTGATCAAAGCATTTCAACAGGACACCCCTGCACAGCTATATAACCAGTGGATTGAACTGAATGGGCAGATCTGCAGTGCATGTTTCTAGATGAGACTCATGGAAGGTGTCGGAAGGGCCTCAGTGCCTTTGATGGGCTCTGGAGTAGGACCTTTATGTTCAAAGGCACTTCCCTAAGATTTACTAGTGACATCAGGAGCTGCCTGACCACTGCTGTGGTCAAAAATGTGTTTTGCCTAGCAGCATTCCCTTATGCATCTGCTAGTTTTGCTGCACAGGCCCCATTAGTCCAAGCTATGCCCTGAACAGAGGATCTATCCTTTGTCTGCTAATCCCTGCTCCTGATGCATGGGTTTCACAAAGTAAAAAATGGCAAAATGGTTAAAGAGTGATTTTCGAATCCTCCTCCTCCTGGTGGGAACTTAAACTTGTATCCCTCCCTAGTGCTCCCATTCCCAGCTCCTGGGTGAGCAGCAGGAGCTCATTCTTTTCTACAGGAGCTTCTCTTATTAAAGTTGGGAATACAAAGACAGGCCTTATGACACAAATCCATTGTTTGTATGATTGATCAAGCACTCTTCTCTCTGTGTGGGGGGTAGTGTTAATAACTGTGTTTTGATAGACATGTGGCAGCAGCTCTCATCAGGTAGAGTAATTATAGAAACTGCTAGTGTTGCTTTGCTGGTCTCAGCTCACAAGGTCTTGGAAAAAATGTAGCTCATGTAATCTTCCTTCTACATCTTGGAAACAAAGACATCTGACTGTCATACAAATCTTCTTTCTGACATCAAATCCCTGAATGTAGAGATGGAAACTGCTGTTTTGTTTGATTTTTTTTTTCTGAGTTGACATTACCTTCTCTCTTCAAAGAGGCCCGTGGTGTATTTGAAGAAACTGTGATGATCACTCATGATTATATACAGGATTGCAGTTAAACACTACATAGTCAATATTTTCCATAATTTACTAAGATTAAATAAGACAAATTAAGTGTGCAGTTTTGTTTAAGTATATAATTGTGTTACAGTTAAATGTATAATTTATGATACACAATAGTGGAACTTAAATATAAACCTTTAAAAGACTTTATGAGAATAATATAAAACCCATCTTTTGTGCAAAGTGAGTAGTAGGTGAAAGTTTATCATCTCTGTCCATACTTTTTCTTCCTCAGTGTTTGTGAAAGCATGCTTTAAAGATAAGTCACCAGACAATCTATACCAAAGAAAAAGCTGGCTACAGGGAAAAAACTTGTTCAGAGATGTTCAGGGTTGTTCACCTGATTGTATTACTTTGGGTCATGAAATAGAACCATCAGCTAACAAACCTGAATTACCATTTCTGTAAGCCAAAGCTGAGAGCATATTGCTGCCTGTATTTCCTCAGGGCAAAACTAGGACACAGCACAGACCTGTACTGAATTACAGGCACAGTGGCTTTTTTCCTCTGTCCTCTGATATGCAGGGAGAGGTGACATGATCTGATAAGTTTCTGTACAAAAAAAATATATCAACAGAGGTGACACTAAAAAATAAGTCCAAGTAGTGAAGCCCATGTCACCAGAGAGATGTCAATAAAGATGAAGAAAAGATAGTGAAGAGGGTCTAAAAGAAGAAGACAAGACTCTCCTTTTCAAATATGTCCAATTTCAGAAAATGGTAGCATGTAATGACAAGATCTTGGGGGAGGAAGTCTAGTGGAAATCCAAAGAGGTGACTCTTTTCTACTACCACCAACTTTTAACATCTTCAAGTAGAATAGGGGAGAAGCTGGCGTTGTCAGCTCACTTATTTACCATGTGGTTTATGTAGTGTAGCCGTGGAAAGTACTTCCACCACATCCTGTTGGTGGCATTGGAGGGATCATCAGGCCACCCAAGGTACTGTGAGATTCAGTCCCAAACTGACTTGTATTACAGGACTGCCTGTAACATGGAAGCACAAGACTTATTGTCAGTGAATGTATCCACATCTTGATTTTCTTTGCTATATAGAGGTGTACATGGTTTGGCAGCTGGAATTTTTGCTTCTTCAGGAACAGAGCTTTACTTCTTGTTTTTTTTATGAAGAGAAGTTGGATTCTTACTGTCCTTTGTCTCCATTGCCTGCAGCAGAAAACCACTACTCCCAAACAACAGATACACATGAAACTGAACCTTCACACTTTAGCTGTCTGACATTCCTGTCTCAGAAATTGATGTTGTGGAGCTGGCATCAAACAACCAGACCTGCCATTCCTAATGATATCTGTTCCAGAGCAAAGCTTAG
>VWYO01009707.1:10433-68264 GCA_013400275.1 Rhadina sibilatrix | reverse complement strand
TCTCTTATTTTTTTTTAACACCTAGCAACAAATCAATTTTATCTTTTTTTATGATTCTTTTAAAACTAAGGTCAACTAAATTGCTTTTCACAAGCTTAAGTTTATATAATTAGTGCCGACATTAGTTTTACTAGCAGAGAATAGAACTGTGATAATTTGTATTCCCTCAGTGAATATAAATGTACACGATAGACCTCTTGGTGGAAAGGCAACAGAAGGTAAAATCTTGAGATAAAAATATGCTTAAACACGTAATGAGAAACAAGTAAATTCTTAAATTAGCAGGCAGCTATACTTGGCAATTATTTTAAAGTGATTGATACTGGACTTCTTCTAAAAAGTTCCTTTAACAAGGAAATGGATATAAATGCCCAATTTTGTCCCTACTTAAAGAGATTGATTATGTATATAAACTAGTATAGCATTAGCTTAAGCTAGTTCTCAAAATGTAATCAAATATATTAGGAAGAGGTTTTTTCTGTTAATATAGGTATGCTTACCTTAAATCTTTCTTTTTGTTTGGTTTGGTTGGTTGGGGTTTCTTTTAACAGTCTATTTAGAACAGTGATCTTTTTACACTCTAAATCAAAAGATTAGTGCTGAGAAAAGAAATGTGTTTTCTAACCTTTGTCAAGTCCTAAAATATATTGAAAATCCATTAACTTCTTCATGAATCCTCTTCCTAAATGCCTGGAACCACAAGCCTGAACAGATTCTGCATCTACTCTTCTGGAAATGTGAAAATATCACTCTGGGATGTTATAGATGCATAATGCCTATGAGCCAGAAGTAGAATTAGAGGTGCAGAGAAATCTGAGCAGAAGAACAAACAAAATAGAAATTAAAAATATTTTTATGCAAGCTTGGAAATCAATGTTATGGTACAGAAACCAGGTTCCATCATGTGTAATGGTTCCTAGCTCAGTGTGAACTAGGGAAAAAAAGGACGAAAACAAAACAAAACAAAAACAAAACAAAACAAAGCAAACAAACAAACAGACAAACCCCACAAAAACAACCAAAAAAACCAAAAAGCCATCATCACTCTCTAAGGAGGGTGAGCACCTTAAGTGCATGGCAAGCCTCTTAAGCATGAAGCTTAAGAGTTTTTCTTTAAAAAAAAAAAAAAAAATCCAATTTTTAAAAGGAAATGAACTTATCTTTGAAATCACCATGCTCATTTTTAGAACTTCTTTCTAAAAGTATCAGAGGTGACTTTATCCGTGGCTAAGCAATGGATACAATTTTTCTTCTCTGTCTCAATTGTTGTCTCAAGGGATGGTGATTATTACAAAATTTCATGGGAACAAAGAAATGGATATTTATATTGGGTCTGACTGTGATGGACTTAGCTTTTTCCACAGTGGCTTTCATGCTGCTGTGCTTTGTAGTTAGAAGGATGTTGATAACACACCAGCTTTGTGGGTAAAGCTGAGCAGTGCTCAAACAGCTGTTTCTCCAATCCCCCACCAAAGGCCAGTAAGGCTGGGGCTGAGCAAGGGTTTGTGAGGGGACATAGCCAACACATCCCCACAGCCAAAAGGACCAAGGGAATGCTCTATACCGTATGACATTGTGCTCAGCAATAAAAAAGCTAAGAGAAAGGAGCAGGGGGGCATTTGATATTAGCATGTTTTCTTGCAAAGCAACTACCAAGCATGCCGAGGCCCTACTTCCCTGGAACTGACTGGACATTGCCTCCTGATGTTCAGGAAAAAATAAGGGTTTTTTTTTTTTTGTTCCCTTTACTTTAGCACATGGCTGTTGCCTTTATTAAAGGCCAAATACAGTCTTTATTAAACTGTCTTAATCTTATGATTTCATGAGTTTTTCACCTTATTTTCTCCCCCTGTTTTGTTAAGGACTGGGTGACCACTGCAATCCATGTTATTCAAAACTGCTTTGTACACTGAAGTAACTAAATAATATTTCAGCATGCGGAAGAGGATTAAGAAAACAGAGCGAATCATAGTTATCAAGAAAATGTTTCAAATTTCCTTGAAAGCAGTAGATCCAGACACAAAAAATGAAACAACAACCACAAACCACAAAAAACCACCAAATTGCACCAATAATGGGACAAACAAACAAAAACCCTTAGAAAGCCCCAAGCATAAACCAGAAAAAAAAAATAAAAAAATATTTGATGAAAGAGCCGACAGTGATAGATGAGATGGAAAATGGAAAAGAATGTCTTTGGACTTTATTAAAAAATCTATTTTGAAAAGAAAAAGCCAGTGAGGCGGATGAGGTAGCAGAGGTATAGATATGTGCACTGGTGTTCTGTTTTTCTACCTATACTTTTACGTCTCCTGTACTCTATGAAGTGCACTTGTTTTATGAGAAGACTTTTAAGCACTGTATCCATCAGCTTCCATGAGAAATTGAGCAATAAACTGGGAAAATAAGGCTGAGTTGCTAAAACCAATGTTTAAGGGTTTTTGAGGATACTTATTGATTTTAGACAGGACTAAAAAAATTGAATAGTGGCTTGTCTCATTTTTATAAAGCCATTAAAGCAGTCCTTTTAATTTCCTCTTTATTTAAATTGTTTTTTGTATTCTGAAACTCTGGGTTCTCTCACCTTTTCAGTTTCCCCTTCCAAAAATCAGTTACTGCTTTTCAGACTTTTACAACACTTTCTTTACTGTAGCCAGATAACTTAAAATGGCATCAATGCAGCACAGTCAATTATCTTCACTTAAATCCACACTTACCCTCACAGAATTACTTTTCAGTTCAGTCCTGAAAAGCAGAGATGTCCACTTCCTTTGTTAATTTTTAAACAAATTTAGTTGCCATGCTGAGCTTTGGGAAGCATATCTGGATGTGCATGAGGAGGCTTCACTGCAATATGTCCATCCTAGTGTGATTCTTACATTCTACTCGGTATAAAGTAGCTTTCAGAAATATTGTAGCCTCATCGTGCTGCTCAACTTTGGCACCTCTATAGGCTGAGAAACTTTATGAAATTTAGAAGTTGTTCTTTCATTTTATTTTTTTTTCATTTTATGGATGTCTGTCATAGACTATTTTCTCCTACTCAGTGGATGTACATTTTTTCTTTAAATCAGTATTTTGTTTGAACTTTTGACAACGGACAACCACTTGACTTAATCCTTTTTGATATTCTCATTTGGATGTATCATTTTATCTATAAATGGCAATGCACACTGTATTTATTTAGTTAGTTATGAGGGTTTTTTATGGTTTTTGTAGCAAACAGTAGAAAGACTACCTTGCTAGTGGTAGATATGACCCACTGAAGCATCAAAACTCTTCTTTTATTTTTAATCAAATATTTCTAATTGACGCATGAATTTCTGTAAGAAAAGTTTTTTTGTTGCTAGCCCTTTTACTGTGAATTAATTTTCTGTGTTCTTTAATTTGACATCTAAATCTCTCATATCTCTATCCTACCTAGTGTATGGACTATGTCTGATGCCAGTCAAGCTCAGTTAAGAATATTTTCAGGAGCTTCAATGATGATAAATATTGCATATTTTTTGCATCTTTGACAATTAAGGCAGTCAACTGTAGTAATTTCAGTTCCCATATTCTAGACTAAGTGTTGGTCAGTTTATTTCTGTGGGATTGTAGCAACCAGTGCTTTATGCAATGAACACCATCTCCTTGAAAAACAGTGGTGTTTTATTTTATTATTTAAAATGTCATTTTAAAATATTACATTTTAATTTAAGTTTTCTTTCATGGTAAAGATATCAAATATTTGGGCTTCTCAAACAGACTCACTTTCTTCAGTTTACTTTTCCATTCATATCACTGTCTTCCACTTTCACATGAAGCTTTTTCAAGAATAATTTTTCTGGTTTTGTTCATATCTCTTCAATAAGTGGTTGAGATCACAATTTTCAAAAAAGTACTTTTAAAGCATTGTTCAGAAGATTTTTAGTTATATTTTCTCTTGTACTTGAGATAATTCCTTTCCACTTACCAGGCATTGACTGCAAACCAGAATTGCTTTAGGTGCCCTGAAGTAGCTTTGCATGCATAGAATTTTTAGAAGAAAGGTAGCTTAAAACTCCAAGAGAGCTCATGCTTGTCAGAAAAAGATAAAAAGATAAATAGGTACACTTGAGAACAAATTTTAATGTAGGAATGACTAAATCTTCCAACAAAATGCAAATGTATTAAATTAGCTTTACCATAATTTGTCATTTTCCAAAGATAATATTACTTTTATAAATCTAATATTTCACCATACCTCAGTCCTTTTTAGTTGATGTGAGGAATTTCAGTCATGGTGGAAATGGGAAGAGTTGTCAGTTTATAATTAAGAAATTATTTCCACTGCAGTGTTACATCCTGCTCACCACATCTCTCTCTGCTCTTTTTCACTCTCTCCATTCAATCTTTGCTTTCATTTGTCATCTTTTTACTTTTTAAAGAAATTACGTTTAACTAAAGATAGCCAGAAGGACTGGATAAAAGAATTTGTCTATTTCTCCCAAGTGGTAATTTCAACTTTTTCTATTAGTATAAGACTGCATCCAAAATGTTGCTTAATAGATTTATTTTGACCCTCATTCCCATAGAGAGTACAGAACATGATATTTGACTATTCTAAAGAGAATTAAGCGAAAATATTTACATTCTCAGTACTTAAAAATATAACCACAGAAATAGCTGAAGAATAAATGGAATAAATGTAGATACAACACAGTGAATATACTTATTCATGTGACTAAACTTTCAGGTAATGGTTGATGATAGTTCAAAATTCCTATTGAGCTGTTGATCAAATTCAGCATGGACTGCAGGAGCTATGACAGGGCACAGCACTGAACTACTGAATTTTCAGATTTAGGCAAGATTCTGAACAGAAATTCTCCCCAGCTGCAGAGAATTTGCAGTTAATGTTGTCCAGGGAATACCAAAGATGGTATTCCATCTTCTACCTACTGCTGCGTGTGATACAAATTGATGCTAAATTAGGCCTTGCTTCTATCCACTGGCCAGAAGTCACTCAAGCAGAGAAGAGGCCCAACATTTTATATACTGCTTTATTCTACGGCTAAGCAGTTATTTTCTGGAATATTTCAACTTCCTCCACTTCCACCCTGCATTGCACCACTGCCCCTCTTCCCTTAGTTGATTAGAATTAGCTTAAAGCAGATCCAAATGAATATAAAAACAGTATTTTAGCAGTATACGTACATTTATCAGTGCATTTTCTTGACATGCTTTTAGAATAGTGTATGGATAGTTGTGGTGAAAATGAGCAGGAAAGAAATTGATTAAATAAGTAAATAAATGTAAAATTTTATTTTTGAAAAATCAGTAGACTGGGCATTGATGACAATAACCACTGGTATAGTTTAAGAGAGAGATGGTATTTTCAGTATTGTGGTTTATATGTAAAGGTGACACTGCTTTCAGGTCAGCTACAACTTTCTTTGTGGAAAACTGATTATATTAAAAGGTTTTAGCTACTTTCAGGCTTGAAACAACTTTTGAGGCTCACACTCATAAAATCTAGCACATATTTGATATATCATATTTACAACGTCTTTGGGTACAGCTCACTTTTTGTACATTGATTTTTGCTTCCAATATTTTATCTAGGAGAAACATCAGCTGTGCACAGTGTGTTTGAGTTTAGAGACTAAAGAATTGAAATTCCAGTTCCCTGACTTTCAAGTGTGTTTTATGTGCAGATGACTGAGAAATGAATGGTGCACATCTTAGTATGCAAAACTTTGATTCTGAGATTTAATATAGTTTAGAAATGTCTTCTTTCTTAGTCTGTTCCTGCACACCCACTGATGTTTGAACTCTGTAATCTTTGGCCCTTATCTTCTCAATTTCACTTCTTGAAAGAAATTCTTCAGCAAGGCACTCTAAAGTCAGGCAGGAAGGAGCCTTCTCCTCATCATGTTATATATATAAGGAGGTTCTGAAAGATTTATCAGCCAGTTAATGCTGTCATTTGTTAATCATTAATCCAGGAAATCTCTTTTCCCTTAAACCTGAATGACACTTCATTCAATATGTGTCAGCTGTTTCTATTATCTGTTAAGCAGATTGTCTGGAAAGAATGCAGAATTTGTGAAGGCATATAAAAATTAGTTTCTGTGACACTGAGATATGTGCCTCTAGAAAGTGTACTCTGATGTTTTATAATAAACAGCCCATGTGTGGTATTTATTCAGGAGGAATCAGCAGAAGGAGGAGGCTCTTGCTATTTCTGTTAAATAAGATAGTGCAAAGAAACCCGTCAAACACAAGAGAACTTACTGTATTTGACATATGCAGTCCAGATTGTTTACCACAGTTTTAGAAACAGCCTGGTACGTCCCAGCGTCACCAAGACAAAAGGCTAACACTAAAACTAACATGGGCATTTAAAGATACTTGAAATTATGGAAAAGCAAACTGAAAATCCCAATTGATCACATTGTCCCAATGGTGGGATTATATTCTAGTTTCAGCTTGTAGTGTGAGATTTGAAAGTTTTTTTAGCATTGTGAATTGACATTAATATTAAAGAAGGTGAAGGGATGCAAAAAAGAAAAACCTCTATCTCAGTTATGTCATGAGCTATTGCTCATTAGCTGACTGTCTGCAATTAGTTCACAGAATAAAGGGTGAATTCTTTGGAACTGATGTCACATGCACAATGTGTTTGTCTGTCTGTGATAATCTTTACTTTATTCTCTGCAAGTCTTTATCTGAAGCTACTCTTCAGCAGGCTCCTTAATTTTAATGACTATCAGGGATTTAATCATTACATGATGAATCTTTGCCTCTTAAATGTGGATGGCTTTTTACAAAGTGTTCCCAATTTCAACAAGTAGTCTACTGCAGAATGACATTTATAAATTGAATACTTCTCAATTTTCCAGCTGCATTATGAGATTTAATATATTTTTGCCACTAGAAATATCTTTAGAAATGAAGATTTTTTATCTTTTTGAACGGAGAGTAAATTAGGTGAAAGAAAGGGATAAATTCAAGAAAGATATCTCTCAAATAAAGATATCACTGTTAGTAAAATATTGGAATCTTGTAACTTTAGGATTTTGGCTTCTTTTTAATAAATTTTATCATCAAAAGAATTACTTAGCTCATTTTTACTTTTGCAAGATAGATGTACATCAAAGGTTTGGTTCAGAGAAGTACGTCAACTTTTGCTGCTAGTCATGATGATTTTAATTACATTTCCTCCTGAAATAACTCTTTTGAAGGGCTGAAATAGCCATTTATAATGAATAATAATAGTTTATATCAACACAGATTGCTTGCCTGTTTTGAATCTTATTTGCTTCAACATTGGCCATTTTTAAATGATCGTTGAAATTTTGTCCAAATAATTTGCAATCTACAGATTGTGCAAAGTTAATTCCAAATGATCTGTGTTCTCTGTTAAAGGGAAATGTAAGACGACTCTACGTGAGTCTATTTCTGGTCCCAGCAAAGTTAATTAAAGTTTTATAATTTGAAAATTCCAGAGCAAAATCCTCTGTAATTGGATGCCTGGCTCACATGACAGCTTCTCCTTCTTGATTTGCTGACTGTAATTTTTTTAGTGTTCACAATGAATAGTATTTTTAGACACCTGTACTAAGTGCACATTTAGAATTTTTTCATGAATATTGACTGCTGTGACTCTCAGAAGCTCAGTGACTCAGTTACCATTGTTCTGCAGCATAAATGGGCTTTAAAGTTAGCATAAATTACTCTTGCAAGTACTTCCAAACCTCTCTGAGGTAGTAGAGTAGCATAAAACTGCCTAGCATAAATTAAAATGAGTAGCATAAAACTGCCTAGCATAAATTAAAATCAGACTACTGTATTTTGCTTATTTCAGTTTGGCCTTGATTTTTTTGTGCATTTTTTTTTCCTTAAGTATGAAAATTTTATTTATAATCTAAATTTCCTTTAAAATTTTGGCCATAAGAATTAAATTTAGAAGTTAAAAGATAGCTTAAAATCAGTCATCAGAGCATATAGCTTTTCCTTTCACATTTCTATGCTTTAGTCCCAATGGAGTCAAAAGTTAATAAACCAGAACTGTAAGATTTATTTCTCATATTGAGGTACACCCTCATCTTTTTCTTTAAAGTTAATTGAACTGCAAAGTTGGCTCAATGGGTTCAAACAACCACACTTTGATTCCCTTTACATGCAGGTTCCTCCCTAGATTATGGATCTGGGAAATATTGCTGTGCATCACATCTGCTCCACAGTCCCTGAGTATCAGACATCTCTTGTTCTGGCTGCCAGATTTGTTCCTTTGGGTTGTCTGCTGCAGGAAACAAAGTACAGCTTCAAGTTGTGAACAGGCACAATTCAGCTCCACAAGCTGAGAAGATGTAAGGGCAGTTGAGAGCTGTCACATTCCACCTCCCCCAGTATCCCTTCATCTCAGCAGTGTGTGCCTAAAAAACCTGAGTCTTTTCCCTTAAAGGACTGCTACTTTTGCATTGTTGTTAAAATATGGCCTAGACAAATTTGTGTCCAAAAGGTATGAAATTCAGGATGCAATTTGAAACACCTTATGTGTTAAAGTCTTAACAGTAGCTATTTCTTACCTGAAGTTATAGAATAACTGTAGATTCATAAATTAACTTTAAGCCCAAAATACAATTGTTATGTGATTGTTCTTTGGTATTATAGACAGAAAATTATTTTTAAAATTGATTACATTTGCCCATGTTGGTGTTGTCAACAGATTGATCTTTCAATGACGATTGAAAAAAAAAAAAACTCCACCAAAATAACAGCAAGAGAAAATTGGTGTACTGACATGAAAGAAATTGTTCTATATGAACAAGAATAATTACATATTTGAATAACTTCATATGATGTGGTAAAAAGATGTGTTTTATAACTCAACCAAAACAAGATGCATGAGAATCATGTTAGGTCACTAGAGATCTTTTGTGTGGGATAAGCAGTACAACAGATCAGAACAATATTTTACAGCGTGTTTTTTTGCTGCTTGTCCATAAAGCTCTTTAATGCACCATTTTCTCTTTTATCAGTATTTTGAAATAAATAGATATGTATAATGAAAAATATTATCAGGCTAAATGAGCTTAACTTTACCCTCCCCTGAGAATATATATGGCTAACACATGAAGTGCACACAGGGTTAAGCTGGTGTTACTGCCTAATAGGTAACGTTCCTCAAACCCTTTCTCTCTCTCTTAATCTTTTTGTCAAAACATCCTTTGGCATAGATCTAGTATTTCTTTGGTTTTACTTGCATCAAATCCTTTCTTAATTGTTCTTGGCATGACTTGGTACCCCTCAAAATTACTAGTTCCAATGAACAATGCCTCAAGAAAAGAATGAACAGAAATATTTTAAATCAGGAGATTATGCCAAAGCAAAAGGAAAAAAAAATGCTTCATTTTTTTTGAAGTATTTGTAGCCAAGACCCGGATTACTGGTTCATGATATCTATAACTCTAATCAGACTACTGAAGTGAATCAATTGTTGATTATTTGAAATGGATGGATGGGATACTGAAGCCTTCTCAGAAGAATCTAAATTTCAAATTAAATTTGAAGACCATTGCTTTGTCTTTAGCTATAAAAAACCCTGAGAATTTATATATGTACACAAATTGCAAGATTTGCTAGTTTACTGCAGCTAATGACCACTCTCATTCCCCAAGTTGTGCTCAAAGTCTTAATCGGCAACAAGCTCATCTTCACTTTTTAAGAAAATTAAATTACTTTCTTCAAATTCTTCAACATCTTACCTCCTATTTTTTCTTTAGTAGGTCAACAAATACATGGAAAGGAGTCAATCGATAATACTTGCTTCTGAGTATTTTCTTATTGATTAAAGTAGTGGTTTAGATTATATTTTTATTTTTACACTGAAAAGACAGATTTACTCTTCTGTGTCCCACTTTTCCTCCAGCTGATAGGTCAGAAAAGGACAAGTTTTCTGTCGATCTAATATCACGTCTTTCACCATTGTGCTGGAGTAACACAGAATCACATATTCACAGAATTTTTAGGGTTGGAAGGGACATCTGGAGATCTAGTCCAACCTCATTTAGTTCAACATCCCTGAGAAATCTTAAATATGGTAGAATATCTCATAATGTGTTCATGCAACTGACTCTATACCTGCCTACCTAATTACGGAGAGATAAGTTACTCTCCAGATTACATTAACTATTTTTGATTCAGTCTCTTCTGCATTTCTTGGAAGCCTAGATATCCATCTCATACACTGCCACCTACTCTGTAGAAATTTACGGAAGAGAGTTCAATCCTATCTCATGGTGCTGGAGACAAGCTGTCTCCTTTCTTGCTTTTTTCACTGCCTGGCACAGAGTGGAACTTGCATGCCAAGTACAATTACACTGTTAATTCAGAAGTTATCACTGATATAGTGCACTGCATGCAGGATCTCTCTGACACTGGAAGAGCTAGAAAAGAAAGATTATTTCACTTAGTGCTGAAAGTACATAAATTATTACTTTCTGGGACTTTGAACTCATGTCATTAATGATTCAAAAGACTTGCTGTTGATTGTGAGAAAGTGCTGCAGTCATTATTAACCAACTTGGATCTTTATTTTGCACAAAGATGATACAATGAGTTTTATTTTACTATTTCTCTTGTATATTTATATATACAAGAGAAACGTATCTCTTTCCCTTCTGAGCACAGGAACATTTCTTGGTTTGAGTGATCAGATTACTAAAGACAGAGTATTTCTGGACATGTCTGTTTGATGTACAGGTCTTTAATCCATATATCTCTTCAGTGCCTAGAGCTGTTCTGTGAAGCCATATCGTGAGCTGGTAGTTCTTTACTAGAGGTCATGACCCAATGGAGTTGTGTTGGTTATAAATTGGATTTCTCATCTAACAGAAACTTACTTACTCATTCCAGCGTTTAATGTAATAATACTAATGAAAATAGAACCCATTTTGCAAAAGTGGCTCCATAATAAAGTCTGTAAACTATTACTAGTGGTTACTGTAAATAACTCCAAATAATGAGCTACACAAGTAAATAGAGAGAAATCTTACCAGTTTATGAGTAAATAAACTCTGAATTCTAAAACTGAGGCATCAAAGCCAAGCAAGGGTTTTTTGGAGGTAGTGGTACACATGCATGTCTTCCTCATTTTTTGCTAGCTTTAGTTGCTCACCACTTTTCCTTTTGTTTATGCCATCAAGAGAGACTACAAACTTTTGCAGTGGGGAGTTTTCATTCCTTCATATCTTCAGCACATGCACAAAATACAGTCAGAGATCAGTGTGATTACTTGTTATACTACTGATAGTATTTTTATACTACCTTGTTATACTACTGATAGTAGCTCTGTCCACACGTATCTAGCAATATTAAATCTAAGTCAAAAACCTTAAACCTTTCATATGATCTGCAAGTTATGAACAATATTCATCTCCTCAGAACTGCTTTTTAAGGAATTAGGTTTTGCTTAAGCAGCTAATGAGTGAAGGTCAAAGTTGTTGTAGGTTGGTGAGAACACAGAAGAGATCAGCGCATTGAGCATCAGTTCTCTCATACTGGACTCTTAATTTTTGAAAATTTACACTACTGAATGAATATATTTAACTTTCAACATTCCATAAATAAAAACTACAGTTTCTTAAATTTGTGTTTAGTTCGATTGTTCTCTGCATTTGGAAAACCAACTTAAAACCTCACAAACCCAAAAAAACCCTACTACTTAAAAAAAAACCAAAAAAAACCAAAAAAACAACCAAAACCGCAAAATGTTATTTTGTGGCAATCAACAGTATATTCCATCTTTTTGGTATTTTGTATCTCTCTTCTGCAAACTTAACTTAGCTATTTTCTTGTTGCCCTTTGACAAACTGTTGGCAAAGTTGGTAAAAATTCTCAGAATGGAGTAAAAAAAAGCAGCATAATATTAAAACAGTGAACAATAGCACAATATTACTTTCTCTGGTGTAATTTCATATGAATTATTTACAGAAAAAAATATACAGAGATGCTTACAGTATAGATTTATGTCTACCTCTGGACTAGTTATCCCACTATCAATTTGTAGTTAGCCAAGAGAAACAGGCACTTCAAGTAAAGTAGATTTTTAATAGATAGACAGATAGATAATCTAAAAATAAAAAAAAAATTGTGCCCTTTGTCGCAAACAAAACCTGCATGGAAGATGTCCTCTTTATCAATAGTTTTCCTGTATCTCACTTTATGTATTTTTAAAATAATTACAAGTAGATGTTTTAGAAAATTAGATAAAATCTTCACCTCAATATTTGAAAACAACCATGAGATCATAAAACATCACATAAGAAATGAGATAAGTTTGATCTCAAATACATATCAGTGGTACATGCCCAGAGGTTTCTTTGTTGTCATTGTGAAAAAGTCCTTTGTAACATCATAGTGAAGACCTCAGCCTTACCCTTACCTGCAGCATAAACTGACCTGGCCTGACAATAGTCTGTATCTCACCTAACCTACTGGCAATGACACAAAGTCTATACATTCGGTAAAAGACAATTGCTTTCATCTTACAAACAAACAAATCTCTAAGTAATCTGAGTTTTGACTGGTATTCAGTGAAACGTGGAAGCCAAATCCTCTGCCCTTACCTACACATCAAGGAAGCACAAATGCAGATCTGAGAAAGTGTTACATAGACTGCTTCCTGAATCTGAAGATAGTGTAGGTATAATCACTAGATTATACTCTAAAGAATGGTCCTTGCTGGTATGTTCTCACAAAATCCAGTGAAAATCTAAAAGAAAAATCTGGAACTAGGTCTGCAATCTAGAGAACTGCAAAGTTTTTCAGCAGGTACATATCTCCTGAGGAGGGGTTGATCCTGGTTTCAATAATGAAAAACAGTCCTTGTTGCTGTCCAAATTCTGCTAAAGGTAATGTCTGACAAGAGCAAGGTAAATCAAATACCCCTTTCTCCTGACCTGTGAATTTTCTGCTATGTGATAAAGCGCAATACAGACACCACAGACCTGTTAGTCTAATCTCAGTAACTGGAAAAAATTACAGAGAAGGTCACATTGGGTGCTATGGAAAGGCATTTAAAGGGCAATGCACTCATCAGGCACAGTCAGCACAAGTTCACAAAGGGAAATTCCTGTCTAACTGATTTGATATCCTTCTGTGATAAGGTCAATTGGCTAGTGGATGAGCAGAAGGCAGTGAATGAAGGTTTTCTGGATTTTAGTCAGGTCTTTGATGCTCTCCCTCACAGCATCCTTCTGGACAAGTTGTCCATCTGTCAGATGAGCAGATACACAGCATGGTTGGTGAAGAACTGGCTGAATGGCAGGGATCAAAGTATTTTGATGAATAGGCCTACCTCTGGCTTGCAACTGGTCACCAGCAGTGCTCCCCAGGGCTCAATCCTAAGGACAGTTCTGTTCAGTATATCTATCAACAACATGGATGCAAATTTGTTGATGATATCAAACTGGGAGGCATTCTCTCAAGGGACCAGTACAGCTTCAAGTTTGCAGTGGTTTGGATTTTTTATGAATAAAGTGTTAATAATGCCCATGTTTTAGTTATTGCTGAACAGTTCTTGTGCATCATCAATGGCATGAACTTTAACAACAAATGCTGGATTCTGAACCTGGGATGGAATAATGTCTGGGACAGAATAAGGGACATGAGTATAAGCTGGGAGAGGAGTGGCTGGAAATCACCTGAAAGTGCCTTCTTGGCTTTCATATTTAATTTACTCATCACTAGAAAAAAACATTTCTATGAGATGAAGTGTTCCTCTTTTTATTTTCCCCTTGAAGAAAACACTTGCACCAATTAACACTAATATAAATGGACAGGAAAGAACAAAAATGACGTTAAGACACTGTAAACACAGAAATTTAACAGAAAATGACATACAACATTTCATTCTTACAAATGTAAGAAATAATCCTATTCTTTGTTGGATTCTGCACCTAGAATGGAGTAATGCAGGGCACAAGGAGACCAGCCCTTTGAGAAGTGATCTGGGGGCGCTCAGAGGGAGTCAGCATTGCCCTGGCAGCCCAGAGGGCAAACCTCAACCTGAGGCACTTCAAACACTGCACGACCAACCAGTCAAAAGAGGCAATTATCCTGCTGTGTTCAGTATTGCTGTGGCCTCACCTGGAGCACTGTGTGCAGTTCTGAGCTCCACGAGTCAGGAAGGATCTGAAAGTCCTTGAATGAGTCCAGAGGAGAGAAACAAAGCTTCAAGATTTTTCTGCTTCTCTGTATTTGCCCTAATGACATTCATCTCTATTTTTCCATGCAGCAATATAATTATTCTACCCTTCATATGTCAAATATGTACCCTGGTCTCCCAAGACTTTTGTTCAATGATTAAAAATATGCATTCTATAGTTTCCTAAAATTGCACAATGTTATCTATTATTTAAAAGAGGTTAAAATATTATTTTCATCAAATGCTTTCCTTTTCAATTTTTTTTTTCATTCTTCTTGTTCTTCAGCTTCCCTCTCCTGACATGTCTTTCATTTTTTCAAACTAAAATAACTGACAGAGAAGATAAGGAAAGGGAGAGCAATAAAAAATTCTTTCTTCAACTTTCTTCAGAACATTTTTAAAAGCAAGCCTTTAACAGGCACAGTAAGCTTCTCAGCTTTTGAAAAAGAGTTCATTTGTTGATCAGCTTTATTATTAATTCCTACTCCATGATCTGTCTGTGTACTTCTTCAAGATAAATTTAAACAAAGTATGAAATTCTACTCATGGCTACTGCTCTATCTTCCTTTCTCTCACAATGTTTCCAAAAATAGTACCACAAACAGTACCAAAATAAGCCTCTTCACAACAATTTGTTCACATGCACATGCAAAATTCTCTGAATCTATAGTTGCCATGAGATATAGCAGTGGTGTATTGTAATATTATTCACATTGTAATATGTTCTTACAGTGTTTTAATGAAGAAAACTATATGTAAACTTCCATACTAATTTTCTTGTCTTTTTTTTTAATTTTATTTTTTTATTATTTTTTTCCCCAGAAACGACATCTGGCGTGTTATCCTCTATATCTGTGTGCAATGTAGTGCACAAGGTCTCTTCTAAATTCACAGCAAAACAGAAAAACATTGCTTACTCGTTCATCATTTACTCTTTTTTGAAGTCTTCTTTAAAATTTATTTTCTCCCTTCTCAAAGGTGAAGGAAAATCTTAATTTATTAGGCAGGCTCAAATCCTGACAACAGGAAAATAGTCACATTAGGCTGGAGAGTAACTCACATTTGTTTGAAAAAAAAGAAGTCTGAATGGGAATGTATATTAAGCTGAAAAAAATTAAGTAATACACAATACACACCAGTGCCTGTCAAGCAGGGTTGAGTGCTAAAATTTCTCACTTAGAATCCCATTTAATGTATTTTACTTTCTTTTCTTTTTATACTGCAGGAGATATAATTTAAATTTGAATTATGGTAACCTAAAAAGCCATTTTACTGGAAATGAGCAATTGATCAACATCAAGTATGAGAAAAGCAAAGGTAAGAGAGCGTTGATCTTTTTAATATTTTTTCTTTTTCCTCAGCTTGGTATTAATCAGTGTGATTTAATACCAGTGGGGTTTTTATATTTTTCATCTAATCTCACATTTCTTTCCTATCCCTTGGGGATATTACCAAATTTTAATCAAAATGCACTAGATGTACTTATGTCAGTGTTGAGCATCCTTTTTTGCTTTGTTAATTAGTTACAAGACTGCAAAGATTCATACCTATTTTAGGAATTTGATTTCTTTTATATTTTTAATTGTAACAAGGACCAGAGCTCATTAAAAACATGTATGATTAATGTATTTTCCTCAGGTATTTTATTTCTGTCAATTTCTGCCCTTCTGTAAGTTCTCTTTGTGGATTCAATCAGGGAACTTTAGAAAGAGCATTCTTCCAGCTTTGATTCTGTAAAGACTACCTTGTAAATTGACTTATTTTGGTTACAGTGACTAATAACAAATACTTCCAATTATCAGGCTGACATGATCAATTTATGGCACAAATAAAGCTGGCTTGAGCACATCTAGGAGTATGAGCAATGCATTTCAAGAGAACAGAGGTTCAGACAAAATAGTGAAGTCCTAGGGTTGCAGGAAATTTAACAGAAAGAAACCAAATACTTGAAATATATCCTTTCACTTTATTAGGTCACAGAAAAAATAAAGAATATTAATCACTGCTATCATCTGTTCATTTCTAAAGAAGTTTGCAGTGATAATAACAGTTTATTTTGGTTTCATTCTAACCATGATGAATATTAGTGCAGGATGTGTTCTCACAGATAATGCTTGAAGTAATGGAATCTCCAAATTCAGCCATTCATATTTGTCTGATAATGACCTAATTAAATTAAGAAATTCCTTGAATCAGTAGTGTCAGAATATTACATCTACTTGACAGCTGTTTGATGGTGACTCCTCTCAAATAAATCTGTCCTAGTTCTTTCTTCTATGACCTGAATCCTGAGGACGTGTTCATAGCTTGTAACACAACACCAGATGAGCAGCCCTGAATAAGGTTCTAAGAAATAGTTGGTTCATGAAAAATGTTTCACAGTTGTGGATAAACACTAAGGTAAATCCCAGAAAAAAATAAATGGCTATGCTAGGCACTATCTATTGAGCCTTGCCTTTGAAAATCTATTTACCTGAGGTATGTTGTACTGACACATGAATCTCCAGTCTTCAGACTTATTTTAACTATAATTGTGTCATGAAATCTTCCTTCTGCAATGAAGACACTGAAGCCACAACTTAAAGGTTTAGGTTCTTTGTTGAGCAAAAACATATTCCTTGAAAGGTGAATGATGGAGAAATTTAAACCATCTCTTAAACCATCCCTATTTTACACAGTTAGTACATAAAAGATTGGAGAGGTCTATGGTTTCCCAAGTTATCCATTAGGAATGTGTGCTGGTGAAGGGATTAATGAAAAATTAAATTAGGTGCTTAAAAATAGAATTTTGTACTCTAGAACAAAAAATGTTTTCAAAAGAAAAATCACTGTATGCACAAAGGGAATGCATGCTAGAACTAGTGCCCCACAAGATGTATGGTGGCACACATACTTCATTTTGGCACACAATTTGTTTACCCAAAATATTTTTTAGCTTAAGGGGTTTCAGAATTTTAATGAAAATTTTCTTGATGTACTTTTTATTATTTAAAAGGAAGATGCAGTTGAAAACATCACAAGCATGGGAAAATATTGTTTATGTGTCAGGATGCAGGCACCACTGTCAAATCTTTCAACAAACTTCAGTGTTTCTTATTAGAACTAAAAAATATTTGGATGATCAGCATATATTACTGAACACTGTATTAAGCATGTACTACATTAGATGCTACAGAAGCACCTCACTGGATAGGTAATTATACAGAACATAAGATAAAATTGGGGCTTGAGAGAAAGGACTGCTTGAAATCTCAGTTGTTTTAGAAGCTTGTTGACATGATAGAATACTCCCGTTTATATTTAAAGAAATCTTGTACCTAAAAGAAGGAACCCATTATATATGATATAACTTTAATCCCTGGGTACCCTCTATCCTGTGGAAATCAGTGGCAGACAAGACTGTTTCTGCAGAGTGATATAGTACTGTTCATTTCTGTAACTGAAACACCTGTATACTTCTTAAATGCATAGTTATATCGCTGAAGAAAATGAGTACAGTGAAATAGATATTTCAGCAGGTGAGCAATGAACAAAGTTAAACACGTTGTGGTAGACAAATGACTTGCCAGTATCTTTTATCACTGGTTCAAAATCTCTCACATAAGACCTCAACAAAATCTTGGTAATGCAAATATTAAGTAAAAGATTGGTCTCATCCTCCTTTAGGTCTTCTGAATAAAACAAAAAATTAAGTTCAGTAGTCATTAGGACAAGCTAAAAAAATCTGTGTTATATCTGTGTTATCTGTGTTATACATAAATTTTTTTTAATTAATCATTATCCAATATTTTGAATATATATCCAGGAATATATATCTATAAGATTCTTATCTTTGAATTAATGACTTTTGCCATTAATTCTCACACAATAACACTTTATCCAGGGTTGTTTGGTTGTGTTTTTTTTTTTTTTTCTCATTTTTGCCATTCAGTGTAAAAGAATTAGTTCTTGCATTAGCAATTCATTATTTAAAGGGACATTACTGTTATTCTAAAACTCCATATTGCAGCAATCAGAAATAAATGGGAAGTAAAAATTTAAGGACACTGTAAAGAATTGTATTTAACTTTCACCGATCCCTTTCCTGCTTTGAAGTATTAACCTAAGTGTTTATAAAAGAAGACACAGCCTTAAACTCTGGTTATTAAACAGAATAACAACCAGATGTTATAATTCCAGATTTGGGTGCAAATGACATTTCTCTTTAAGAAGTAATGCATTTTGTCATAGCAATTTATGTTGAGATAAGAAGTCATGAGGTAGGCTGCCAAGTTCTCTCTGGTTCATTTGTTATGATTTTTGCACCTGACACAATGTCTTGGGTTCAAATCTCCAAGTGGCACTCTCTAGTGCTCTACTGATAGAAGAGCTATCTGTACTTTAGGTGACATTTTAAAACAAGCTCTCTGGCAGTTATCCAAATGTATGCTAAAAATCATAAGAGACATTTTCAGATAAGAGCTGGAGATAATAGCACTCTTGTGGGCAGCATCTTTTCTCTCTATAAAACTCTCTCTGATACCTGAGATTGCCTGTGTGCTGTTGCTGAGCACATCTGTAATGGCTGCTTCACTTTCTTCAATGTCATTATATAATTCAATATCCTTCAGAGATGTTCAATATCTGGGATTAAAGGACCATTTTAAAATCAAATTCTATTCAGAAGGCAACAAGGGTTTTGTCACTTATTATAAATTAATTCCTTAACTCAGGCAATTGTTTTACTGTTTATGTACTCAGGTAACATAGTCAGATTCTCTAAAGAATATTCTGTTCAGTGATGAGTTGGTAGGCAGTAGAAAAGGACAATACCTGGGCATATGTGAGAGGGATTAAGATGTTACAGAGAGGGTAAGTGTTCCCCTAGGAGTCTAACAAACACGAGGTTTTTCCTGCAGGTCTGGTTAGTCCTGTCAAGAAGGGAAATTTGTACACCCAAAGTAACAAGGATAAATAAGATCAGTGATGTTGACTGTTTGATATTGATCTTTCTGTAAAATGTTCTTTTGCAGGCTTTGGTCACTGTCATTTTTCTTTTCAAAGACTTTTTTTCTTGGTTTTCAACATATGTTGCTATGACATATTTGAATATCACTGTCATTATTGATTACATTTTTGTGGTGAGAATTATAGAGCATATGCCTTTTTCTCTTATTTAATAAAATATTTTTGCAGATGAAGTATGAACAATTCAGAATATTTCCATTACTTTTTTAGTATTTGGTTGTGTTATAAGGGTTGAAAAACTTCATGAAATCTTCAGAAGTTTAATTAGGAAGGCATAATTAAACTACCTTAATGCATACAACAAATGTACACAAGACACACATAAATGCTGATAGACTCCTCATTAAGCATTCTACTATTCTGTGCAAAAAGAAGAGACCAGAAAAATAAAATCTCTGTATTCTGGCCCTCAAATATCTTATATGTGAGCATGTCTCTCTTGTGATAAGAAAATAAATTATTTTGACTGATGGGATCTATTGACCTATCCATCTTCAAATATATGTTGTATCCTCTGTTAACACTTACTGATTTTATAGATAATTCCCTGATAAAATATTTTTGAGTAGCTGTGTTTTGATATCTGATGGAATGGTATTTTTGATCTTGCACCAAGCCATTTGTGTATTTTACTTTTCAGTGTCTGGGATAATAGTGTGTTAAGTACTGTCCAGTAAAGAAATAAAAGTTGAGTCAAAAATATGATTAAAATCAGTAACTTTTGTGTCTAATTCAACTAAACCTGTGTTAGAGGTTCTGGTGCCACAGAGTTAATAGGTACTCCTATGAATTGCCTAATGCACACACAACAAGTAATCTGAAGTCTGAGGAAAGAGGGGTAATTTATCTTTATCAAACTACAGTTACAGCTGTGTTTGAGAGAGTCTATGAGATTGGAGGGCTCTAAATGGATTTGCTGTTTTATTGACCGAATTCTTCAAGAATACTTTTTCACAAAAAAAAAGTTCCGAAAAAAGAAAAGAAAAGAAAAGAAAAGAAAAGAAAAGAAAAGAAAAGAAAAGAAAAGAAAAGAAAAGAAAAGAAAAGAAAAGAAAAGAAAAAAAGTATGGGATGGTGATATATAAAAAGCACTAAACAAACCAAACTACTTAACATCAATAACAGCTTTCCATATGTTTGTAATTTACTTCTAAATGGCAGATTTGCAAAGAAATCTACCTGTTTAGATTGAGGTTAACAACTTTTTTTTAAAGTATTGTTAATTTTTAAAAATTAAGCATCATCTGGAAGAGAAATTATCATGGGTCTCATGCCACACAGTCTTCCAATCAGAGCCTAAAGATTTGATAGCTATGAGAAATAATTGAAAATTTGTTTACTTCATATACTTTCAAGATGTGATATTGAAACTAAGATGCCTTAGTGAAGGTATGTATTCATACAGTACAGTACCTGACGCAGGAGGAAGGTGTCTCTTCACTCAGGATCTCATGGTTGCTGCTGTTCAGCAGCACAGACAAAAAGGTGCAGTCCAGTTTTTGGCCTTCCCATCCCTTCCTGCCACTAACATAAATAGTTTTATTTGAGTTAGGCTGGGAATGAGAGCTGTGCAACTGAATGAAGTGGTCTTGAAGAGGGTTCTGAATAAAAAGGAGTGTGGGGGTTAACCACGTGTCAAGGACAACTGATTTGGTATGACATAGTGGTAGCTGCTTGGTAGGTAGCTTTCTGTGATATACAGGAGTTCAGCCTCACTTATTAAGGAACAGATATGAAAAGGAGTAAAAAAATGCTCCAGAGGTAGGTGTTAATGAGGTGTTAATGAAAAAAAACTACAGCAACAAAAAATACATTATGAAAATGATGAATTTTCCTAGTGGAAAAGCTACATAGTATTTTTAAGGTGGAGACAATAAGCTTTTTTGTTTTGTTTTTTTTACTGAAAAAGGTGAATCACTAAGTGACGGATTTTGATTAATACATTGTGTAAAGAATGAAAAGATCTGCAGAAAAAGCTCATTGCAGAGAATAGTCACCCAGCAAACAGTACTGTGACCTTTATTTTTTATCTGAACCTTGTGGAAATATTTCTTCTGTATCTCATTTATATATCTTTCATTCTTTATTTCTTTAAATTTCAGGATAAGTTAAACAAATTAGGAGACCTTTATGCTTCCTGTGTGCATTTCATTAATAAATCCAAGGGGTCTATAATTTAGGTGACAAGTTATTTTGTTACACATCAGGACTTATTTCTCTACTGCATGTTTATGTAATATATACAGAGTAGTTTCAGTGCTACTTCTGCAGTATCATGAAGATCAATGGATAGGATGAGGTAACTATTTAGAATTCATCACCAATTACAAGGATTCGAATCAGCAGAATGTTATACAAAACCCCTGTATTTTGAATGTTTGCATTTCTTTTTCTTGTACTTACATACATGTCCTATGTGATCTATTTTTTATCCTAAAGAAGAGCTATTTGAAGAAAAATGAAGTAGTTCTAGAGAGGAATCAGTGCCACTTTCTGAATTTTGTTGGTTTTGGCTTTGTTTTTGGGTGTTTTTTCCTTAGGATATGATAGTCATAACTGAATGAATAAATGAACAAATACTCTTAATATAGCATGATGCTAAAAAACCTGCTTTGCTGAGATCACATGTAAATCCACTGAATAAATGGATCTGCACAGGTTTTTAATTTCTAATTTCATTACATATTACTTTAAAATGAAGTTCAGCACTACTGACTATATTTTGATTATACTGTGTTTCAGACAAATACATTCAAATACAAAATATTACTCCAAAGACTTTTCCAGAATTAAAGGATTTGCATTAGATGCCCTGATGACAAGAAAAAGGTGTTGGCTGAGCAACTTTCTAGATTCTTCAAGCAAAGATTTTTTGTAGTGTCATTGTTCTAACAATGCTGGAATAAAAAAAGTTTTATGCTGGAATAGCTCTTAACAGAAACATTTCCATCTCACTGATTATGTGAAATAGGAATACCAAATATAAAATGTAAGAAAGCAAAAAATTATGAAGGCAAATGGTTTTAAACTGTTCCTCTACATCTTGGCTACTGCTAATATTTGATCGTATCACACGCAATAGAAGATTAATCTACAGACATACATCTTCAATGACAAGATTGCTAGTCACAGATAATTAACATGATTAAAATATATTACTCAATAACAGTGGAAATAATCTCTGATTCTAACTTGATGATTTGCCTGAATGACAGGCATGATAGGCAGTGGTACAAATGACAACTAAGAAGTTTCTGACAAAACTGAACTAGCAGAAAAATTTCAGTGACTCAGGCCTGTGGTATAATTAAGGACACATTGATGTGTCTTCCTGTTCTTCTTAACTCTGAAGCTTTGAAAGCTTACTAGACATCCAAATAGTCTAAGAAAACTAAGGACAGATTGATAGTGGGAGCAGAGATCATTTGTGGCTGATGACAGACTTTGAAGGAACTTTTTTTTTTTTTTAATATATATATATTTTTAAAGCCAAACTATCAGACTTCATCTGATTTCTATTTTTGATGTAAATATGTAGGAAAACAAGGAGAAGGTCCCAGTTAGACCCCAGTTACTTCTTGTCATTTTGGTCAGATAGCTCAAGTTTGCTGCTTTTGTGGTCCAAGGAAATGTGTCAACCCCCAGCAGCGAGTTGCTTAGAATGGACTCTGCTCTGCTAAACTTCATGTACAGAATCAACCTTTACTTTAATTTTTCCTTTTACCAGGCTTTTCTCTGTGTTTAGGGAATGAAAACGATGCATAGGTTGTTGCTTAATTTATTTTGTCAGCATGACTTTTGCATTTAGATTTCCAAAGCTGATTAGGGGATTAAGCTGCTCAACTGCCATTAAAGTCAACCTCCTTTTAGTTAGTCTGAGAATTAAAACATGTATCTGTGGGGTTTACAATTTAATGATAGTACAAAATTTATATACGAATCACAGGATTCTCTAACAAGGAAATCTTAAAACCAACATTTTTCTCAGCTAGTTCTACAAGAAAGTTTAGCAGAGCAACTGATGGAAAAAAAGAAAAAGAAGAAAACCATGCCTTCAAACAATATTCAATTTTCTGAATTTTAGCAAAATCTACATAAAAATCTGAAATAAAATTTTATTAACATGTCAGTAACAATCAAAACCTGAGAACTCATATAAGAAAAACTTTTGTTTAAGAAAGCTTTGAAATAATGGTGACCAGAAAGAAAAATAGTAATAATGAAATATTTAATTTTGAATCCAATTTTACAGATTTTAGTCCAAATGAAAGAGAAAAAAATGGTTGTGTCATGAATCAATACTTGTTTAATTCCTTTTTTTTTTTGATTTTTTTTTTTACATTGATCATGATTACAAATGTCAGACTTGAATCTATATTTCCAGCTTCCATAAAAAAGATGCATCAAACATGTACTGCATGATCTGACAGTACAGTATTCTTTTGTTCCTAAAGAACAAAAGAATAATTAGCTACACTGATGCCTGGGATGTCTGATTTCTCATTTGAGATGTTGTTCTTATTATTTCAATAACATTTCTTATTATTTATTCTCCAGACTGCCATTGGGCTTGAATGCAAAGACTGAATATTCTGTTTTGTTTTCCTGGATAACATTGATCCAAATTATTTGAATTGTCATCATATATTTTCAAATTATATTAATTTCCTTTAAGCCTGCTTAGCAAAATAGAGACCTTAATTGTATTGACCTGTACATTAAATTCCTTTCAGTTTCCCACTTCTCATAGAAAGTTACTGCCAATGATGATGAAATAGTAAATGAGGCAATATTTTGACCTAATAACTGCCATTTAGGAAAGGAAATTTATCATTGACAGTTTATAGATTATCACATTTGTATATTGATATGTATCAAACACTAGGCTGATCTTTCTAAAATGTCCAGAATACTTCAAAAAGCTCTTCTAAGGGAACAAAATAATTAGAATGTTTTGGCATTGTAGTTGAATCAAATGTATATGAGGGAAAGCCAGCTTTTTGAAACATGGCATCTGCTTTAGCATGTAGGAATGATGTGTATAATGTACAGATATGCAAAAGTGAACAGCTTACATTTTGAAATCAGGTTTTTGGAAGGAAATATGGTCTAAGAAATCTCTGTGTCAGGGTGTTCTTCCTTCTTAAGTGGTGAAAGCATTTTTGATTTTATTTGTATTTTTTTTGCCCTCAAACAGTAATCTGGAAGTTGGTTTCAGTGTGAATGGGTATTTTTCAATTTGTCTTAGGTTTTGGATCTATATTCTAGGAGCATATTTGGACTCATTTTATGGTGTCTCATTTTTACTTTATTTTTTATTCCTGTAATTTTTATTCCTATTGATCTACAGTGAGCTCCTGCAAGTAATTGTAATATAAATTATCCCATTTTTTAATTGAATGAAATTTCTAATATGACAATCTGGCCATCAAAATCCGAACCAGTGAAACTATAAACACAGCTGCTTTGATTGCTAATACAAAAATATATCTGATTTCAATCCCTGGAATTCTTGCATTAATTCCATGAACTATGTTTTTACCAACAATTGTATTATCAATTTCGCAAGTAGAAATTGAACAATCGTTTTAAATTAGGAAAAACTGAATTTTTCATTAAACTGCAGGAACTTAAATTAGCAACCCCCCTACCTAATTTTATGCATTACCTTAACCTTAATGCATTATCTTCATCTTAATTTTGTCTCTGATGTCAAAAAACATCTTTTTGTACACTCTGATGTGGAAAATCTTTTTGTAATAAGTGTCACTAATAGAATAATGGATTTTGTTGTGTATTAGATTAAATTATTATAGATTACTCATGGCAAGCTAAACCAAGTTGCAAATCTAAATCTATAGCTAAAAACCTTTGAATATACTTCTGTACCAAGATAGTTTTCTCAGAGCATTGTTGTTCATACAAATTAAATCATTCCTTCACAATATTTTGAAGAGTAATATAAAATAAGAGGCAAGAATAAAAACAAGGGATCAAGTATGAGGTTCTTTTATAGTACATTATTTACTGTGGGTTAAATAATACCACAATTATGTGAGCAAGAAAATATCATTTGTAATTTCTTGATTCTAAACCTGACTTGAGCCCTTGGAATTGCTGTAAATTAGCCAAGATGACAACAGCCCCAAGAAGACTATTCTCCTCCCCAGTGTCATGGAACTCTAGGAAACCATTGCCATTCTAAGGGAGACAGAAATAGCTCTGGAACCAGGAGCAGAGAGGCGTGGTCTGAGTGCTAAAGTTCCCTAATCTGCAAAGACCCACAGGCCAATGAATGTGTATCACTAGACTTTCAGACCTTGTACTTGAGTGCTCATGTCAAATCCCCCCTGGCAGCTGGTGTTTCCCACTGCTTTCCACCACTCCTGACTTCATGCATGCCTGCTCTGCTTGACATTTGCAGGGTTGGTTTCGTGGAGGAGAGTTTCTTCCAGCCTTTTTATTCTGCTGCTCTCTTGGTTGTGTGGGAAAATGAAACAAGTTTTAAAGCTCTCTGTCATACTCAACTGTTTAATCTGTGTTTGAAGCTATGTGTGGTGACACTGGCACACACAACACAAACTTGCTCTTACTAGGTTGTGGCCATCAATGAGTAAACATTTTTAATGTATTTTTATTTAAAATATATGAAAATTAAAAATAACATTTTAGTTTGCAATATAAAGGTTGATATTATGGAGATAGAAGGTTTAAGAAGACTTATTTATACTTAAAAATAAATTGAATCTCAGACGTAAGTTAAAATCAGCATTTTTCCACAGGATTTTTTTTCTTTTTGTACAAAAAGTGTATTTTTGTTACATGAATTATTTTGTATCAGCTTTAGCTGATGATTGCATTTTTGATATTTTCAAATATCTAGTTGAGCAATAAGAATTATATCTTGCGGTGAGAAAAATTTAAAAGTCCATACTGTTCTTTGTTCTGATGCTCGAAACATTTTGAACTCCAAATCAAATGCAAACAAAATTGTACTAAGTAAATACTCTTTGTGTTTTCTTGTAGCCTGAAATTCTTATCTTGGGTGAAAAAAGAAGATAGGTGAGCATTTTCTGTGGATGAAAACCTACAGATTTTATCCCTGCCTGGAACTCCAAGACATATAGTTTCTTTTCAAAACAAAAATCCATGTCACCTGTTGCAGAATGAGGCTCCACTTTTCATTCTGTTACTTTAAAAAGAGCTCATGGGGTGTCATACTTTTTAATAGAACAGAGATAAAAAGCATGATAGCAACTTTTAACATGGCATACAAAGCTATCCTTCAGGACTTTTTTGTTTCATTTGTTTTAGCATATTTTTAAGATAATATGCTAAAAATATTTTACAAATAAATATTAATCTTATGTATTTGAGACCGCTTAAAAATAGCTGTTTTTGAAAAAATAAAATGGTTACTTCTGAAGCAACAGAGTTTCTAAAGAAAAATAAAGACCAATCAAATGAACGAGTTTTATTTATAGACTCAACACTCTTTCTTTTAACATTTTTATTTTTCATATTTATCATATTGTAAAACAAAATCCCAGCCAATAATAGTTGTTTCAGGTATTTCTCTACGCTTCTTCATGTTGTAACAAGTAATCGCTCACAAAAAAAAGTCCTGACAGATTTTCACGGTCCTGTTACACCCTGTTACAGGGTATTAAACTGGCATATAATTCTTTTGAAACTGCATTGTGGGTTTCAGAGTACATAAATATTATGCTCTGTGAAAATCATTTGCAGAAAGAATAAAAATCAGGGGTTTGGCACAGACAGTTCCAAGTTACACAGCTGCAAATCCAATTGAGACTGTATTATGTGATCTCTTTTTCTTTAAAAGGCCATCTGTGGTAACTGACTTGCTCTGGACATACAAACAAGTTTTGCATCACGGAACAAACAATATCTACTGCAAGTACTATTTGAATTAGTACTCTGTGACCTTTGTCAGATTTAACTTTCTTTAAGTCACAGCTGTACATCAAACCTCCCAGGTATCCTTTAAGATGCTCTTTATTCCATGTATCCCAATATAGCGCCTGCACTTCTGAGGACCACAAACAATAAAAAAATCTTTTTTTTTTTTCCTTCTCAGGAGTCCCACATCAACCTGCACCAAGACTAGTACACAAAAAGTGCCTAAGTTGCTTCTTTGTCCAGGGACTGTGTCACAATGCCATCATATGCCTCAACCCCTCTTTTCTCCCAGCTTCATCCAGACAGGTTGGAACCATCCATTTTACCCCCTGGGAACTGTGTTTGTTCCTTACTGCTCCCTGTGCAGTGCCTTGTTTGTGAGAGTGCTAATCTGCCCAGGCTAAAGTGTGGTGGGGATGTTCAAGTAATTAAATAGGATAAACCATTAGAACACCATATCTAAGACACATTGTTCAACACTCCATAAATAGTTTATCTTCTCAGAATTCTTCCTGGCTGGCTTAAGCTTTGCTCTACTTTAAACCAAAAGCTTTTGTTTTCAGACATCCTTTTTTGTTTTTCTCCTTTTTTTCCCCCCTCAACAGAGTGTATTTCCCAAAACACCATCCTATTCTCCCAACATCATGTTTGTTGCCATTATTCCCTAAGTCCTAATTCTCCAGAAATCCTAAGGAAAATTGCCTAACCTCCTTGTTGCTCTCCCTTGATGTTTCTTTCATTCCTCCTCCAATCTTGTCAGAGTGTTATGTCACCCTGTGGATATACAGAATCTCTGGGAGAAAAAGTACCTGCATTGACAAGCAGATTCCCAAAACTAGACTGGATTATAACAGGCAACAGATTGTGGAGACATACAAGAAAGCAATTTAGAACAACTGTTTTCTTTACTTCTGCATAACATGATTAAGACCTACGATCAGTGATTCATTTGAATTACCCTGAGGAAAGACAGCATTATGCTCAAAATCTTGTTTACAGGCAAAGTAGAAGCATACCTTATAGACAAATAAAGCCAAGAATTTCCTATTAGTATAACTGAAATCTGAAGAGTTTAATCATTGTTAGATCAGATTTCACTGCTGAAGGAAAAGAAAAGTAACTATGCAGTTTGCAAGCTTAGTTTCCCCCACTTTTCCTGGTTCTATGCCCATTCTCATCCTGCTCCCTATAGAATCCACTTGTAATTATTTTTAAGTATCTGCTAATAATTCACACCTTTACTCACTCTTCATTGATCTGCAGCTCCACACCACATCTAAATTTCATATACATAATGCCTCCTAAGTGTGGGAGAAGATATTCCTTTGTTATCCCTAAAACTAGCTGTGCCCAGATCCACGCTGCATTTCTTCGATTAATTATTGAACTGTTCATAGCTGTGGAGTGTCCAGTGTCAAGCTTGTGCCCCATTCAATGCCTACACTTTCCTACCCTGTACCCTGTGTCTCTTCTCTAGTGCCAATAAAAAAATCCTAATCACTGCATTGTAGTATAGATAGAGTCATAAATATTTAATTCTATATAAAATAAGTATTTTTTACTGCAATCTATACAAAATATTGCTGCAACCACACAAAAGTAAACAAAAGGAAAACAAATTAACCATAGGTCAATTAGAGAAATTGCTGTCATAACTGAGTAAAATAAAATTACAGGCAGCATAGGAGAAGTTCAAATAGGGCAAATATGACTAACTTCAGTGCCAAAGATTTTCAAATTCAGAACAAAACTATGGCCTGTAAATAGCAATGGAGAATACTGTGTTATGGTGCTATATGATTGCAACAAACCAGTTCTAGCAAACCAGTATTCCTGTGCTAAAAGCAAACAAATTAATTTGGAGGAGTAATAAACAATATCAGAATAAATTTGTATATTTTTTTACAAGGCAGTTACAAAAGTAAAAGATACGGGGCTAGAATTTCAATGTATAGCTGTAGTAAGTGAGCAAGGAGTATGACACTACATAAGCTAGAAGCCTGAAGGTAATTAAAATGAAATTTTATTTGTTGATGAGGAGTACAAGCTGACAGATTGCGGATCGTCAGCAGGGACTTTGCAGTTATGAAGCACTAACTTGCAGTTCAATTGCTTTTGATTTCATCACTTCTTTTTTGTTTTCTTTTGTTTTTTTCTTTTTCTTTTTCTTTTTCTTTTTCTTTTTCTTTTTCTTTTTCTTTTTCTTTTTCTTTTTCTTTTTCTTTTTCTTTTTCCTTTTTTTTTTCTCCCTGCAACAGGCTAATACAACACTAAGGAAACAGGGCTCCTCCAGGGGAGCGACAGACTTCATGATTAGGATATTGATATTGAGTCTCATAGTATAACAGAGTTCCCTTTCTTGTTATCTCATGATAATCCTGCCACTGGCTTGAAATACAAAAAAAAAAGGAGAGAGATAGAAGGACCTGGTTTTTTCTGCTTATAGTACCTGGCCCAGGAAGACTTTCTGGCACAATATTTCTCCTTAAGAGATTTTACATACTTGTTATATGCAATGGACACTGGTCAAGGCTGTCTGCATCCAAATGGTGACCTCACTGCCCTTGTTTTCAGACCTGGATGCTGTTGCTATTATTGCCTCTACGAAGACATGGAGAGAAGGTGAGAAAGCTGTATAACAGCAATCCACCTCAATCATTTCCATCTATTTTATTCNTTACATACTTGTTATATGCAATGGACACTGGTCAAGGCTGTCTGCATCCATACATGGTCTTATACCAGTTTTTTTTCTGCCAGTACCTGGCATACTAAATGATTGGAAATTTCCTGTTTATCTTAGTTTACTTTGTATCAAACCCCTTCATGCTTCTTAACTTCTCATAGTCTGTAGCTCCTTATATCTACATTGCTTGTGTGAGCCAGATGGATTGAATTTCTTTTACATTTGAGATCTCTCTCAGATTATACAGAATTATTTACCTATTTACCATGCCTCTGAACTGAAAGTATTTTTACTCTATCTGTTATTATCTGTGATTTCGTAAAAGACCAAAAAATTCTACAATTTAAGAAAATAAAACCTGAAGAGACCATAGACCTTTACCACAAGAAAATCATAACTTTCAAGTAGGAAATATGAATTGAATTACAAACATGAAGTAATAGGGAATCTTCCACTCTTTTTTTAAAATTAAACTGTTTGCTTCAGCCAGTCAGTACTGCCACTTCTTATTTCTCCATTTGCATATCTCAAAGAAGTTTTCTCTAGATCAGGTTCTTTCCCCAGCTGTGTCCCCACAATGTAGTTCCTAAAAGTTCCTAAATATGCTTGGAACATGGCAAAAAACAAAACCAAAACAAAACAAAAAAAGAAAATATCACTTTTTCCTCTGTGCAGAAGCAATACAGAGGCTAGAAAATAGTCCTGGAAAGAACCCCTTGAAGAGCTGCTCTTTACTCAATTAACTAGAAACAGTCAGTTTCTCTCTGTTTTGGAATACAACATTCCAAACCCCTGAAGCACATTAAGGATTTCACCCAGCTTTTACTTGTCTATCCTGGAAAGTTTAAGGAGTTGTGATCATCCTTGAGGTCTGTAATATACATCCTTTACACGTATTAATTGTACAACTGACAAGCTAAAGTTTGATATGGTGAATTTTTGGATGTTCATTCATGTGGAAATTGTCCTCACCTGCTGGGAGTAGTTCAGAATTATGTCTTGTCTTGTAGTGTAGGTATACATGGTGTAAAACAACAGTAAAATTTTAAACATTACAGTCTAAAAGATTTTTATGTACTCACTTCCAGTTGATACAGAGAATAAAGCCCAATGAATTTTAGGCTTCTGGGAAGAGTTTCTTTTACATTGATGTAAAAAGGCTGATCTTGTTCTGAATTTATGTCAATACTTTTCCTTGTAATTTTCTAGTAACAAAACATTCCCTCCATGGAGAAAAAATACTGAAAGAAGAGCAAAACAGCATATATTAGAAAACCCTTAAACATTGTCTTATTAAAATGAAAATTACATCCAAATGTATTTTTGAAACAAATGTGCAGTATTTGGGATGGAAATGAAACACTTACATGAAGTAGCAAAAAATATGTTACTTTTTATTCTTTCAATATATATTGGAAGGCATAGCAATATATATGTAACAAAAATGCATGCCAAGAAGACACAACAGCAAGAATATTTTGTTGTCATGTTCAGTGGTGAAGTGGTATACAAACTCATCACTGTATTGCTGTTTTCTCAATACAAATCCACGTGCAAAGCTTGAAAATAAAATGCCATGCCTATCCATGTCCCATCAAAGTTAACTTTGACCTCTTAACATAGACTTATTAAACATTGAGATAAAAATGAAATCTACACACAATCCATGTTCTAAAGTGTCTCTAGTGTCTCTACAGAGAAAATGAGACTTTATCCTTTACTTCTACAAATATTTCACTGGGCCTCCACCTTTCCAACAGCAGTAATAACTATTTCATCAGAACTTGCAAGCAGCTGAGTAATATCTGTATAATTTTTATCCAAAAGCTTCTTCTTTCAGCCTGTAAATTCTATCATCATTCATAAGTCACAAGTGATAGCTGTACCACATTTTAAGAGCTGCTGGAGTGTTCAACCACTTGCTCTCTGTTGGTTATTGCATTGCTTCATGTGCTGGGGGGCTTTTATCTTCTCCAAGCCTCTCATTTTCTCAAGAGCATCCCATGATCTACCATTCCCAATCACTGCACAACATCACCAACTTTCTCCTTTTGCCTCTGCGGTCCATTCAGGGTGCAAGTGCAGTCTGCAGTAAATCCATGGCTGGCTCAAAAACTGCCACCAGTGTGGTAGAAATGGCACTGGCATAAGCAGACCCACCACTGAATCCAGAGAGGAGCCTGTGATGCTGCCCTAAAACTGACAAACACACAATATGTTAGAAAAATGAGAATATCTATTCCTTCCTAATATTATTTCAATACTTCTCTCTATTTCTGACTTGAGTGTTGAAGGAACAGCAAAATTCCTCAGGGATATATCAGTATATGAGAATTTAGACCCTTTATTTGGAATACCTGTGATTCCAGTGGAAAACCTAGAATGATTTAATAACTTTTTGTTTTCCCTTGTATATCTTATGCAAGCACTATATTTATCTCTTAAATGGAAGGAATCTGAAAAAGATATACAATTATTTTTTATTTTAATATTACATATTGAACCTGAAAATATGAATATGAGGCATCGATTTGATAATTTCCTTATCGGTAGTCATGCTTAGATTTTCCAGTGAAATTCCAGTTGATTGTGATATTCATAGAAATAAAAAATGTAGAGGTAGACTTACCAAGTTGTATGGTCAGCCTATCTTCCTGATACTGTATTTTCGGGAACTTTATACTGGATTTTGCAGGCTGGTATATAATCATTCAGACATTAGGAATCCACTGTGCAGGAAAGGAATAAGTGTATAAGCAAGTAAGCCTCTCCCTAATAGCTCCCTTTTCTGAGTTCCCTTCACTCTGCTGCTTCTTCTTTCTTAACTACTGGTGCTCANTAGTTATAGACTTCAGGTGTTGCTTAGGTAATCTTTATAATTTCATTTGTTATCTTTGTAAACCAGACAATGTAGTTTCTGTGTCACACTATTACTCTGAAGAATGAAACATTTTTACAGCTAAAGCTCGATATGTCTTGCTTCAAAATTATGGAATGCTGAGAGAAAATGTACTTGTGGTCAGCTACCATAAGTCAGATAGTGAGAGAGGATTAAAAACAAACAACAAAAAAAAGATGCTTCTGATTGTTTCTTTACTCCTTTTTTGTAAAGAGATCTCAGTGATACAAATCCATGATCACTGATGAAAAGCATAAAGCCAGATATGAGCTTGAAATTTTTGCTGGACATATACATGAAAAACTTAGTTTTTAAATTAATTATTAGCATCATAACAGCTTTGTCTGTTAAATACTATAAATATGTTACAAATAGGAACAGAGAAAACTCCTAGGAAGTTTGATTATACTCTAGTTATATTTTTACCTCTGGACAGTTACAGAGCTATTAGACTAATGGTGAATTTGACAGGCTGGACAGAAAAATTCTGTTGAAATCAAGATTCATTTTACTGCAATAAATATGAGATCACATTAAATGAAATAAAGATTTTAATTTTGTATATAGCCATGTACAGACTCTGGAAGCCAGGAACAACTGGTTGCTCATTTTCTTTTACGAGCTGAACAAAATTTGTGTGGAAAATTTATGCATTTTTATAGAGTTAAAAACCCAGCATGTTTCCTCTGGAAATTCAGTGATTTCCCTGTAGTGAAGGTTGTTTTGCTCTTACATGAAGGTGGCCAGTATGAAAAAGGAATAATAATTAAATGAGAGATCATGTTCAATGCAGAATGATGATGGAAACAGCATTAGGCATTCCACAAGAAATATGCTTTCTGTTTATAAAAACTTGCTGCTCTCCACCGTGCAATAAAATTTATACTGAACACATGCATTGCAAGGCTGTTATTTCTTTGTAAGTATGTAGGGATGGGGTGAGTGAAAAGATATTCTCTCACTGACCAAAAGAAGAATAACTATATAATTAAAATAATTTAAATATCCTTTCCCAAAATTATATAAGAAGTGTCAAGAAGAAATGTCTCTTTGGTACCATGTTTCCAGAGGATTGCAGTGGCATCTAGTTTTTCTTCTATGATTCTTAAGCATGACTCAAACTGACTTTTCTCATCACCTCCACTCCATTTCTCTCATCAGTTATTCTTCACAAGTACCTATAAATCCAACAACCTTCTGGGATTCACAGCTTATATAAAGGGGTAAAAATTTGGTACCTTTATTTTTGTAATTAAAACAGTTGCAGAAGCTCAAAGCAACTGTGATTCCAAGTTTACAGGTAAGAAAGGAGTGGATATCTAAAATAGCTCACTCTATGTAAATATTTTGAAAACCTATTTGTACATTTTCCAAATGAGAGTTAACCCGTCAACATAAGCTTTAACCCTCCACAGTAAGGAAATGTAGGGCTATGCTGGTGTATACTTTTGAGTATTGGAGGCAAATTTCAGGACAAAACACAGGGATTCACAAAGAGCCAACACAAAGAACACAAAGTTTATCTGCTCAAGCAGCCCCTGGACAGATATGGGCTTTTTAAAGCATAGCAGGGTAAAAAAAAAAAATAAAAAATTACAGCATCTTCCAAGATTTCCCTATCATCCTCTGCCAATCTTCAGTAGAATGAAGATGGCCATATAAAACCCTCTGGGTGCCAGTTACACGACACAGCTGCATCTTTAATTTAGGAACTGGAAATGAATGCAGCAGAATGGATGGAGGGAAACATTATGTGTCAGTATCTTGGGAAAAGAAAACAAGAGGAAAAAATTGCAGTAGGAAGAGAAACACGCAATTGGAGTTCAACTTCTGTGTGCTCTATCAATTTGTTTGTTAATATTCTATTGTTATTTTGGTATTGTTAATCTGTAACTTTTATTAAGATTTGATGTTCCTGTGCCTCTTTATTTCCCAAAAGTCAAACACGTTTCCAGCAAGAGATTAAAAAGTAGAAAAAAGGCTCCTAAAAATAACACAGTCACATTGTCTACCAAAAGAAAACTTGAAGTAGTGTGGAAAAAAATAATATTAAAATGTAAAAATGAAGGATAGGGGAGACAGAAAGCCTCCAGAAGTTCAGTATGTTCTGTCTAACCAGAAGAAAATGTTTTTTCTCATTCACAGCACTGAAGAATCAGACTGGCACATTTATATGAAATTTCACTATAGATTACAATGAATGGTTTAATTTTAAGTTTTAATCACCTGGGTGCCACAGAAAAGTTGGTATGGGGAGAAAAGGCTTGAAACAACCCAAACTGGGGCTGAGGAAGGGTATGTGTTTCTTGCTGGAGTCAACAAATAGATCTTTTTACACTCAATGGCCTTGGTACCTCTACTCATCTCCCTGAAGGTGAATTTGATGTCTCTGCTTTTCAGAGCATGCTCCATACTACAGCTCTTTCCAGTGACTATAGTTTTTTAGGATTGATTATACTCTATTAGTTTTCTTCCTAGTTTATACATATGTCCTTGTAAAGGCGATGAGCAGTTTTTTAGTAAAATTCAGAGTAAAAATCAGTACCATATACAAGATATACAGTCTGTAATAGCAAGTTATAATGATGTTAGGGTTGTGCATCGTCATTCTGATCTTTTCTGTTTTAATGAAGGTGAAGCATTTCATTTTAGGCATATGGCTTTCTTCTGGGACAAAATCCAAGGGAAATCTGAGGTAGAGAAATTCCTTACCTGTACAGTGTTTTGTGTTTTTACACTAAACAAATTTTTTTGTCAACCTAATTATTTATATTTCAGGTATAAAAGCTGTCAAAGACATCATGTGGTCTTGGAGTAACATTGACCTAAATATTTTTTTTTCTTTCAGTCATTAATTGTTTGAATGTTGAAAAACCTTTCCCTAAAAGATAAGATCTTTAACAGACAGAAAATGAAGATGAAAGGCTACATCTCCACAAAATACTAGATATCTACAGATTTTATAGACACACCAGATCAATTTGTGTGCCTACAAAACCTCCTGGCATTCACTTAGATGCAAGCATACGAAGAGGCCAGAAATGTGTCTTGCTTATGTAGTTTGCTGTTCAAATGTAATTGACAAATAAAAATTTGGCCCAAAGTAATTAAGAGCTTGTACTTCTGCAGTTATTCTACAACACAGAATTATCATTTGCTCATAAGAAGTAATTTAATGAATAGGGAGTTTTGCCTAGCAAAATACTTTGTTAATATATTTCAGGGTTGTTTTTATTTTCCAGTCTGGTGAGTACTAGGAAAAAAATTTTAACTTTTTTTTTGTTTTTCCTCTAAATTTTGAACATTTTTTTTTCCTTATTAAAGCAGGTTTTTACAGTTCAGTATGATGGAAATTTTGAACCATGAATAAGAATCATAAACTCTTAACAGAAATGAGATTTCAAATTCCTAAGCATATCTTTACAGAAATTTTATTTGAATTAGCTTAATTTAATTAAAAATAGAAGCATGCCACAAGCCATGTGTTAAATTGTTAAATAAACATTGTAAATGCATCTAATGAACCATAAATACAACTTACAAATTCATTAATGCAGTAGCTATCAATCAGAAAATTTAATTTTTTTCTTGTTTTCACATTTTATTTTATTTTATTTTATTTTATTTTATTTTATTTTATTTTATTTTATTTTATTTTATTTTATTGGGAAGGATATGTCCATTTAGAAAAGACATAGCATTGGGCAAAGTGGCATAAATGAGCAGAATGGACAGCAAAGGTTTGCAATATTGATGGCAGTAGCATCTACTAGGGCAATATAATTAGTGAAAATCTGTTTACATCTGGCAAGGTATTTAAGAAAGTCAAAGAGAAACAAATGACACGTGTATTCTAATTCAAGGATCTTTAGCATCAAAGTGATACAAAACTCAACAGCATCCCTGGGGAAATGATACATTATAAGAAGGAGAGAGCATAAGTTAAAGCAGCCATCATGACTCGTACTATTTACAGGTTTGACAAGAATAGTTTTAGAAGAGTTCTGTAAATTAGGTATTCAATGGAATTGAGAACTAAAAAACCATAATAAGATACAAGATTTTAACATTTATTATTTTAGAGAGTGAAAATGGACCTGAACATGGAACGCAAAACTATTTTATGAGAGGAATGCTAAAGACTTCCTGATAGCCCCTGAGTTCTGATAAAGGCAAATCAAATGTAATGGCACTGTCAGACTCAGTCCAATATTCATTGAACTATCCTATCTGCTTCTATTTTCAACTCAATTTTGGAAACAGCAAAGGTCATTTTGAGACTTTCATCATACAAGAATGCATAAGATTAAAGAGAGAATTAATTGATTTATTTTAAAAGAAACAGAAGGATGGTTAACAGTGCAACTAACAGTTTTCTATTCAAATGGGAAACACTGAAAAGTACTCTAATGCTTATAAAGTCAACTGGACAAAGCTTATCAAACTTTGGATAAGGTTTGGAGCCTCTTTTTTCAGTCTATACAAGTGGCACTAGGGATAAACCCACATTTCAAAGAACTGGGGAGGATGGAGTCCACATCTGATTTAAGGTTATCTGGATAAAGCAGTCAAATGAGGACTGCTGATGAAANAAAAAAAAAAGAGAATTGATAAAAAAAAAAAAAAAAAAAAAAAAAAAAAAAAAAGTAATAATGAATTGCAATTTTAGAGAATATATAACTTATGTACTACTTCCTTTTATGTATTTTAATTGGCTTATTATTTCTAGAAGTACCACATTGGACTTATACTCCTTGAGACATAGCAGACTTCTGTTAATAACCACAGTCATAGGAGAAAGGGGCTACTTTTTTACAACAGGATATATAAAGATACTGTATGTTTAATGTTCAGTTTAGATTATCTTTCCAAAAGATGGATGTAAAGCTAAATTTGAACTTCTGTGTCCACCATTAAAACACCCGGGAGAACAACACAAGAGAATTCAAGCTTTTTTTCCAGTCAGGCAATCTGTCATCACTGTAAGCACTGCTGTCTGCTCTGTGGTTTTCCACTGCCAGTCCTGGGCTCAGCTGCCATCTGCCAGTCCTCTCTAATTGCTATCCAGCTCATATCACTAGTCACTCACTCTTTCAGGTAGCTATCAGTCAAACTTGCTGATGTTTGTGAAATTATCAGGTTTTAAGAGAAACTCCCTCATAAAGAGAAACTGGAATCTATTAAATTTAGGTTTCTGGAATAATGGCCTTTTCGTTTGTTTGTTTTTGTGTTTCATAGTATGATGAAAAAGGGGTTCTAAGATTGCTATGCTTTTGAGGCACTTTAATATTAGGTGCTTATAGTGTAAAGAACAGACAGAACTTTGAAGTCCTGACTCTTGCTGTACATATATGTTATATTTGCTTCCCAGAACAGACAACTAGGTACTCCCAGTATATGAAGAAACCCTCAGAGACCAGCAGTACACACCTGAGAACTTGTCTTATCCAGTAAGAACAGGATTAGAATGAATTTTTGTAAGGAGTTGATTTGTGTGTTTAAGAGTTCCTATGTTGCTGAAATTCCAGTTTGAGAGAACATCCCTTAAGGAGCTATTTTTACTTGGCAAGACATGAGGAAGTCCATAGGTTTGTTTCATTTATCCCAAAAGCCAGATACAGACTTAGCTCACCTGCCAGGTACTCTGAAATTCAGAATGTGTGCCTTGATTACAGAGAAGGATTTGCTATTTCAATTGTGTTTATGATTTTTGACAGCTTAAGGTCAACTGAAATAATTTTGTGGTCACTTGCCTCTACTTTTCATACCCAGCAATCTCAAAAGAGAAAGTCTGTTTTATTTCCTGTGTTATATTTGAATTAGGTTTTGAATATTTCATAGAAAAAAAAGCACACATTTTATATTTCTTCTGTGTAAGAGGCATAACAATACATTTTTACATGCTTGATCAGGACTGTGCTGCATGTAATAAACACAGTTTAAGTTAAACAGTCCAAGAGCTCTAAAACAGGAGCTGAACTTTCTGCATAACTAGTTCTCTAATTTTTATGCATGATGGTACATTACTTTGAGCTTATATACAATTATTTTGCTTTACACTAGAATCAAATTAAACTTACACTTCCCAGTACAAATTGCCTTTGTTAAAATGTCCTTCACTCCATCCAAGCAGAAGCTGAAGACCTAGTTGCAGAGGTCAGCACCCCAGCCTCAACTGAGAAAGCCCTTTACCATCTCAATCATGTTTAAGCCAACAGTCCATGATAAATAATGGCTCCTTCCTGCTCTCTGTTGTGGGAATTGAATGTGGTCTTGTCTTTTAAACCCAAATTATTAATATATTTGTAGGTTAAGTTAGACTGAAACAGTGGAGTGAAACAAGTGATGGCTTTGCATGTGTAGCAAAGCCAATTTTTCTCCTAACTGGATAGATAGTTTGGTAGAATAAAAAAAAAAAAAATTCATAGTTTCTTTGCAAGGCAGCGTCAGAAAAAATGTTAGCATTGACTATTCACTTTTTCTGCATGTTAACTGAGATGGGGTCAGATATCTTCGATATTCTGTGGTACTTGGAGATGAACCCTCATCTCTACTTTCAGAAAAGCTCGACTCAATTTCACTCTTACCAGCTTAGTTCAACAAATATTTGCAACTAACTTTGCGGTGCAGATCCAGCTCTTTCCTCTTCCCAGAAATCACTAGGCTGAAAACTCCAGCCTTACTTTTTTATCACTAAACTAAGAAAAGTAGCCTTCAGTTCATATAACTATTACTTGGGACGTTCCACCAATAGCTCTTAATCTCTGCTATGTTTTGAGTACATTAATTAATCACAAAATGTATAAAATAAAGGAATTGTAAATTGTAAAAAAACTGTAAATAAGCTTTTGTAAGTCCAAGAGCGATAATAATGTCCATGTATAAGACAGAACTCCACAATCTAATTCAAAGCCTTTAATATTTAACAGAAATTGAAAGTCTAGTAGCACTTTTACAAGGTCATTCCTCAGATAGTATAGAGACTGAGCCCAGCTACTCCTGTGGGGCAAAACACAATGCTGACAAATTACATCCCCATTAACTTGAAACTATCAAAAGGTAAAGAATTTGAAATTTCCCTTGGCAGATGTTGCAACAATTACCAGCCTGCATGATAAAAAAAAAAAAATATGTATCTTGTCATAGAATGTCTTTGTTTAATTTCTACAAACTTGGTCTAATTTTCTCCAACTAGGATCTCTTAAATTTCTTTAGCCATTGCTGAATTATCTATGAAGTTACTAATTTAAAACATCTGAGACTTTATTTTACTTTCTCTTTGATAATGTAAACATATCAAGCTTTTTATGGCTTTTACTGTAAAGATTTTCTTTAAGTCAGTATACTATCTATCAGTGCATTTGCTCCACTGACTTTAACCTTTCATCATGCTTCTAAAGTATGGATGCTGACCGACTACTTCGCTACTTCCAACCATTCAGAATATTTTATTGAATCTTCCTATTCATTGCCCTTTTTCTGCAAGTCTGCAGGATCCTTCTTTGTGAAGTCATCCAGTTCTCTACTTATAATCACCTCTCAGATGGATATCCCATAATCCTCTGCATCAAATGGTTTGTCCTTCTGCAAGATATTACTCTAGGGATTGAAGTAAAAAAAAGTATAAAGCAGATAACAATGAATTAAGTAAATACGTCTTATTGGATTTGAAAATTAATAGCTCCAAATAGGATAGGAAGCTTTGAAAAATATATATAGCCCCTAATTGTCTGAGAGATGCACTCAGTTTGCTTAGAAATATCTGTAAAAGATTACTTAGACAGAACCTTTGATATATTTTGGAAGAATTTAACAGAAAAACAAAGAAGAGTTATTTTGGTTTTCTGGTCTCATGTACTTTAAAAATTGTACTTATAAATACCCTCAAAAAAACCCTTATTGCGTGTCTTTTTCATCTTGTAGTTAATTTTTTTTCCATGCAAGATGCTAGAATGGGAAAAAAAGCAACAGACCAAGCATTTAAACAAAGCTCTTGATATCTTATAAAAATTTGCTATTACCTGGAACAATAGGACACTGAGGCATTTAAACACATTCTGAATTAGTTTCTTCATGCACCTACTAAACTGTTTGGAATGACCAATCTTTTACAATTGTGGCTACTATGGTAACTGGATATTTCAAGGTGTCATGGAGACAGACTACTCTTCTCCTGAGATGCCAGTCTATTTCAGTCTGCTGTGAAAAAGCACAGGAGAGGCTTTTTTGTTATCTTCTAAGTTCAACAACTTATAAAACGTAACTCATAGAAGGGTGGGATGATGCTAGTGTGTTTACATTCATTTCAGAACTATGAAATCAAAATTTAAGTGAAATAAATGCAGTTTTCAGACATCTCTTTTGTAGAAAGTAGAAGAGCAATATTTTCTTGACTGAATAAAAGAAAGTAATATTAAAAAAGACCTATCACCTTCATTACTGAAAAAGAAAAACAACAAGATGTTCTGACATGTGTTTCTATTATCTGTCTAAAATTTAACAGATTTTTTATATGATAATTCCAACTTAATCCAGACACAGTTTGGGCACTTGCGCACCTCTGGGTTTAAAAATATTTCCTTTATTGGTTAAAAAGAAAAAGTGGCTTGTTCTATCGTAGATTTAAATTAGATTATTGTTTTTTCTTGCTTTCCCCAAATTACTATGTCAACAAACATTTAACTTTTCTCAGGAGAATAAGATTCTGTTGACGTAATGGTATTTGTTTCAAATAAACAGAGATATGAAAAAACAGATCCTTTTCATTGCTGGAAAGGAATTAATGCAAAACCAGCATGGCTTCTGATGTCTCATCTTAGGTTTGAAATTTTGCCATGTTATGCCTGCATGATAAAAAAGTTATGAATGACCTTTTACAAGAGAGAATCACAACACTGGTACCCAGAAGCTTTTTACCATCGTATGTATAGGATGACATTTTTCAGACAAAATAATCCTCTGAAAACTGACACTAACAGTTTTGATATAACTTTTTCAGAGCTGCTTTGAGGAATATCTTCTATTATTTTTATTATTACATACATTGTCCTTAACTTCAGAATAAGTGGCATGTTAATTTTGACTGCACAAAAAAAAAAAAAAAAAAATTACCTGCTAAATTTGTTTGCCTGAACCTCACTCCAAACAATTTCTCTCCCTCTACTTTTTTCAAACAGTCATTGGTCCTCTCTTTCATTTTCTTCCAAAATTCAGATTGTTTTTTTCTTCTCTTCTATGGCTCCCTGGTAAAACTTTAAAGACTCTTTCATGACTTCTTTTTTCAGCTTCAATTCTCTTGCCAGTCCATTATTGTCTTACATTTACTTCATGTCACAAGTGTGATGTTGTTGCCCTTCCCCAGGACTCATTAGCACACTGCTAATATTCTGGAAGATTCTGATTTTAGGTTTACTTTTTAATTAGCAGCAGAAATAACTTGTGAAATAAACATTTTCCAGATGTTGCCTTAAACTGGGATTGTTGTGTGTTCTGACTTTGCCAGTGTTTCCATCTCTCTTCAGGAGAGAACCTGGAAGTTTATTGGTAGCAAGGTGCTATAATAATTAATGTAATGGAAGAGCTGAAGTCAATTTACATTTCCTGCAGAAGGAAAAGGAAAAAAGAAGAAAGGCAATGTCTGTATGAGCCTTTGACTTACCATTTTAAAAATATAATTAAAATTATTTTAAAATTGCTTACCTTTTTGCATTAATTTTTGACTTCCTGACTAAATAAAATTCTGAAGGCTGGTTTATTTGGGTACCAGGCTCTTTTTGCTACAGAGATTTTTTGATGTTTATGAAAAAAATCAAACCATAAATAGATAGTTTCACAAAAAACCTGCAATAAAATAATAAAAAAAATCAAAAAGGTTGTGAATATTTTCTTGCTCAGCTCAGTACACAAAATCATTAATTCAAAAAGACATTGTCAGATATATTTAAGTAAGGTTTCTAGAAAGGATCATTAAACTCAGGAATAGTTAACTTTTCTTCTGGGTTGATCATCAGATAAACAAATCTGCAAGTAAAAAATGGCACGAATAGGACATAAAAAGAAAATATCTTGTGAAAAACAAGAATTTTTTAGCTTCTTCTTGGAGTTTTTCCTCTTTTATAAGGATAGAAAATGACATCAAGCACAGCAGGAGACTATTCAGAAATCAATTTTAGCTACATTATCTGAGAGCTGATGACCTTGATACAATTATAAAATGTGCAGAAACTCAAAAGCTGGAAAAAACCCACAATAACTCCAAGTCTTGTGCTCCTTTTTTTATTGTATTAATGCTATAATGGTATTTTAAATAGCAATAGTATTTGTACTGTAAAAGATACTGTATTTCAATAATTTATTGTTCATATTAATAATATTATATGGTCTTAATTTAGTTTATTTAACAGGGAACAACTCCTTAATACCAGCCAAATCTGGTAGTTTTCAATAACAGGAGCCTGTGGTTTTTTTCTATAAGCTACAAGAACTAATTGTGAAATCATGAAATTAAGTTGCCTATAAAGTCTTTGGTATTCTAATTTCTGAGACAGAACTAACCTGAGTACCTAGAATGTGGATCTTTTTCAGTGGCTCTAATACCACTGAAATTCAAGTGTTATGACCTCTAACTTTAAATAAAAGTAAAAGTAAACACTGATCTATTTTTTTAGATTTGGATGCATTTTCTCTTTCTACCTAAGCTGGAAAATCTGAACAGCTTATTTCAGATGTTGCCACAATTCTTAAAAAATATATATATCTTTGTACTAAGTTGTCATTCTATCAGTTTTTAAAAAGACTTTAAAATAATTTGGTTTATTTGTTACTTTATTAATCCACTGAGAATCAATATTGATCAATTTATATTGATTCAGGAAACCTGGGAAAAATCCAAATGGCCTGATATCTTAAGCACAAGACCATTGAATTCTCTGATGTTACTATTTTAAGAGTATTAAAAGAAAATATAGAGATTTTATATGTGATACAGTAAAAACATAGGAACTACTTCTTGGACTAAAACTATTCTGAAAGTAGGAGAGAGATAAAATAGTGACCTCAGTTATCCGAGATGTTATCAGAGATGGAAACATCTAGAAAATTATTCTGAAACAACCCTTTGAGGATTTCTTGTTTCTTTTGAAGGTACAGAGATCTCTAGAAGGTAACAAAATATGATATTAGATGACATGATATTAGATTATTAGCTCTAATAACCTTAAGATTTACTCTGAGTCTCTCTTGAAACAAAAGAGGAAGAAAGCTGTCACTTTTTAGAAGAAATAACACTGGAGCCAGCTATGGTCTCATTTTATATAGAATAGGAGGAGAAGGTATTGAGCAAAAAGAAATTTTACACCTCATTCTGTGGCAGTCAGAGAAGGAAAAGGAAATTGAACAGAGGAGGGGGGAAAGGGCAGCCTCCCTCTGCTGATCCAATTAATTCAGTCCAGTTTCTTACCAGAGGAAAAAGAGTGATGACAATAACAGGAATAGAGACCCCTTTCTAGCATAACACACTAGACACTTCATTTAAAAATATAGAATCTCCAAATGGTTCTTCAACTCAAATCTCCAATTCAATGGATAAACCTCCTCACCATCAAATTATGCAGTCCATTGATACTACCGTGTCTGGTGTGATTGCCATAAAAATAAGCCCCTTTGACCATTTCTCATATCCAATACCATTACACTACAACAAATTTATAACCCATTTAAAAAATAAATCTTAAGTGTCAGTGACAAAGGCTGTAACATTTTTTTACAGTTTTTGCATTAAAGTTGTGCTAGTTTTCAGATTTTTTTATTGTCTATCTGAAGCTTGAATTCTAGGCAGGAATAATAAGCTTTTGTTTTGAGGAGAATGGTCATGCTTAGTCAAAACAAAAGAATAAGTTCAGAATTCTACTGCTTTAAGACTTAGAGGCTGTCATGGGAAAGTCCAGGGCTGTTTGATTATAGTTTATTTTAGTTAGGAGCAATTTTACCTTGCTCCAAAGATCTAGTGCTTGTACCATGAATATTTCTCTTTGTTTTCCACCACTACTATTTTGTCAAATTTTACTGATGGATATCTATCAAGAATCAAGGAATAATGTGTGAAAGTGCAGTAGTTTTTACAGTAGAAATTCTCACAAACAAACAGCCAGATTCAGGATTTTGACAAAAATATTTTCTATGACTGCAAATGCATGTTATGCTCTGTACAAAATGGAATGCCAGAGAGACTAAATTATATCAGGGCCCCAGTGAGTAAGGGTGAAATCTTTGTTCACTTTAAAGCCTAAAAATTAATTTTTAATGGGTAAGTCAAGGAACAGAAACTATTGCAGGGTGAGGCAGGAGAGAGAGAGAAAATTATCATTTTTCACCCTTTCAAGTTCTATTTCTGATTATTTTCTCAATTTAACAAGTTCAACTTCCCATTTCTCTGATTTCCCATGTGTTGCTGAGCAGTACTTGAATGCGATAGTGACACTGCTTGCACTCTGTTTACACTGCTATTACTTTATATTTAAATTCAACTATTGCCATAAAAACAGTGATAAAGATTAGTAATACCAATGAATAGTTTTACGTTGCAATGACTTGGACAATCAATGGAATGACCTGGAGTGAACAGATTCATCTCAACATGTAATTGTTCATATCAATCCCAAAACCAAAAAATTTTCTTGCTGTACTAGAAAAGAAAATAATTGGTTTAAAGAAATGCCTTTTTTTGTCCATTGCACCAAAATTTCTGTTGAGAATTTAAAAAAAAAAAAAAGTGATTATTTTCTTTTTTTTAATCATAACGATCACAGACAATTGTTTTCTCTGAGTTGAAGAGGTAAAGAGATTTGTGATAATTTGTCCAGGCTGTGGAAGTTTGCTCTATATTCAGTTCTTTCATCTCCCTCAAAACACTAATTTTGAGAAGCCAGTCCTATGTAACAGGGAATACAAAAAAAAAAAAAAAAAATGGTCTGTTCAAAAATGTCCTCTCTTAGAATGGCTTCAAGGATTTAAGATCATGTTTTAAAGGTCTGGAAAATGGACAACAGAGGAGAAGAATTTCAAGCAGAGGAACTATAATGTGTGCCAGGAGACTTCAGAGAAAACAGTTGGGAAAAAAACACAGAAAGAGTGGGATGGAGAATGAGGCAGAAAAAAATCAATGGCATGATAGGTGTGATGAGAAAATGGGCAACCACAGAGGATGAAGAGAAGCAGAAGAAGGAAAATAAGTAAGAGATAAAGTAGGGGGAAAAAATGGAAAGAGAAGAAAAGGAAACCAAAATGAAAAAAAAAGAAGAAAGAAAAGAGATTAGGAAAAAATCAATTGCACAAAGCTGGAAGGAAGAAGATAGTGAGATACTACAGTGATAAAAATGCTGTAGAGATGATTGTATGTATCATATAAGAAATCAAATGAAGGAAAGTAAGACAATCTCAAGGGAAAAGAATGAAACATCAGAAGCGAAAGGAGAAAGAAGCAATTAGGGCAAGAGAAATTACACTGGGTTACAAAGGCGAAGAGGATGGACTAAATACAGTCACCAGTCAAGTTTGAACTATCTTATTTTGTGTTGAAGATTCCCACCTAATTCTTTGTGAGTTACTGGTTTTGTGTTTGAGCTATGAACCTGAAAATTAGAGAGGAAAGAATTAGTTTAAACTAAAATATAAATTCAAGAGAAGAAAAAAATTGAATCTGTATGCAAGCAAGATGTTCTGTTTTCTTCCCAAATGTTTTTTATTTTATTGAACAACTACGTTCTATGTCTACATAAGATATACCGCAGAGTGAAGTACCTGAGGATTTATATCATCTCAGATATAGCCTGCAGCATCCTAATCACAGTTATTCTCTCTGACTCAGCAAATCCTTACATGAGGCAGAAAGCATCCCCACCTCTGCAACCAGATTTTGTGCTAATGTTATATAGCACATATCAATTTTGTAAGTTCTTTCACATTTCAATTATTTTTCTCTGATTTAGGAAAATCAGCTTGAGTTTGCAAATCATCTCCAGGCAAACTTTGTGAAACAATAAGGAGACAACCAAATATATATCAAAATTCAAATCATAGCACCAAAAGCATGAGCAAATACTGTTATTTACATTAATTGTAGAAACTGTAAGAATCTACTGTCATGAATTTCTTTTTTCCAAAAGCAGTCTTAGCTGACAGATAGTGAAAGTCAGGGATTTTTTTTTTAAATCAGTTGAATTTTACCCATAAGAATATATTATTGGCTGTCAAAATGTCAAGCTATTTGATTTCATGACAAACGAAGAGCAAGAGAACAGAGATAAACCAAAAAAAAAAAGAACATTTATTTGCATGTATTTGCCCTGTCCTCTAGTCAAACAGCAGAAAATGCAAATGTCCTGTAGTTTGGCTGCTACTGGAACCATGAATTATGTAAGACAAAAAATAGATAAGCATATTGAAAATAATGATTTTAGCTGTGCAGTTCACGCCTTCACAAGAACCCCCCAATAGAAATATTGTCCCACAACTCATCATTACCTGTTTTGTATTCCACGCAGAGAGACTCATACTCCAATTGCATTGTTGTGGATAATTCAAACTTTTATTGTTCATTCTTCTTTATCCTACAGGAAAGTCTGGACCAACTGATGCAGGGATTATTTTGCGATGTCTTTTGTGTTGCCCTCTAGCACTCTCCCATGTCTGTGTTCCTAGATATGAGTTAGACAAATTGAATTTTCTGTTTGAGCTCTATAGCACAAGAATATCTGCATTCACTCTGTAAATAAATAAGATGTTGCATTTTATTTTCTGACACAACTTCTTTTTTTCTTTTTTTTTTTTTTTTCTTTTTTTCCCCCCCCTGGATAAAATGTAGGAATCACAGGGAATTTCCTTTGCAATGGTGAAGATATGGTTGACTGCAGTAGGATTCTTGTGCACTACATAATTTAACCCACAAGTCTGATTAAAGTATTTTGAAGATGAAGATTTTGAAAAACAGTCATGGTCAGTGCCATTAAGTTGGTAAAGAAACAATTGAAAACTGGCCTGTACATATTTATGAAAAGCCTAATCACTATTTTTAATGGGACACAAGGCTGAGAAATGAAATTTTAAAAGAGAAAGTCTTACAAAAAATGAAAAACCGAAGGCATATACTCAATGAAGTATAACACAGAAGTAAAATAAATAGGATGGAATAAGTAAAAGAGAAAAGGGAGCAGGTGGTGTCTTGGGGAAAGTGAACTGAGTGTAGGAGAGGAAAATGTACTCTTAAGATTTAAAGGTGAAGTCCAATCTCTATTACACTGATGAAAATAGTGACTAACATCATTGCCAATTTCATAAAAAACTTGGTATGATTGATGAACATAAAGAAGGAAGTTAGCAGCAGGAGCAGTCATTTCACTCAAAACAAATTAGAAGTAATTTTGTTCCAATAACCAGTTAATTTCTATAGCAGGACTCCAACTGAAATAATTATTTTTTATCAGAGAAAAAAGGAGGGCTAGAAAGTACATGGTCTAGATGGCCTAGTAGATGGAAATCCAGTGGATATTCTTGGGGGAAATACAAATATCATTTCTATGGCTATCATAATAGAGAGGCAATAAGATGAAATTACTGATAATGAAAGTCAGTTGTGCAGAAGAAATCATGCTATATATATATATTTATGTTAAAATTACCTCAAAAAATAGTGATGAAAAAGTAAATACAAGTAAATCAAAAATATGCAAAATGTAAAGGCTTGTAAAGATTGGCATGGACATATACTGGCAAGGCAATAAATATGGTAAGCATCTGCAGATACAATGAAAGAAAAATTGAGAAAAACAAGTTGATATTGCTGGGAAATAATTGGTGTCTTTTCCTGGGAATGCAGATGCACTGCAAAGAAGAAAAAAGTCAGAAATCCATGAATTGTCTGGAGAAGAAAGTGAAAAAAGTAATGTATTTATGATGAGGCCAAGTATTGCAAATATATAAATAAGATAAAAAAATGAAAGTAACTAACACATAAAGAAAAATTTTAGAACAAATGGTCTTCTAGGAAACAAATTTGTCAACTATGCTGAAAGAAGGCAGAAACTACACTATGGCTGAATATTTCCTATGAACACAAAAGTACTCTGTAACAGAAAATGAGGTAGTATGTGAACAGGAACTGTTGTAAAAGTAGAGAAAATCTGCATCATAAATATAATTGCAAGTCTCATTCTCTGTCTGGAGTCCTCTTGGTACCAAGACAAAGTTTCATACATCCTCACATGTTAAATCCATCCTAAAATAAACAAATGCCTGGAAAGCAAAAGAATAAATGTAAAATTGGGGATAAACTCCTAGGAAAACAAATTATTTTAGTTTGTAATGTAATAGTAGGTCTAGATGTAAAAATTAACCTCTGAAAAGTGAGCATTTCCAAAGCACAGCATTTGATGGTTCAAAATCACTACATTATTGCTTGAATTGGGAAAAGAGCCACACACCCAGACCCTTGTTCAGTAGCTCTTATCTACCATGAATAGACTTAGAGTAAAATCCTGCCTGTACACAGATTATTCACATAAATAATTCCCGAATGTTATCTGCAGTTTCAACCCCTTAAGAGGGGGAGAGAAGCATAAAGTGCAGCAGAAAATTCAGGTTTAGTTGATGTTTCTTTTTTTTTTTTTTTTTTAAGTGATTGTGTTTTTACATTGAACTTAATTCTTGGAAAAATAGTCGGTTTGACAGCTTTGAAGACTTAAGTGTGTGTCTTAGTACAGAAACACACTGTCTGTAATTAGAACTGAGGAACTCATTCACAAACAGTTTGGAAATCTTTGAATTAGGAAAATTCATTTGCTGTCATCATCTAAGTTTGCTGCAGAGGGTACAGACATCAGCGACAACACTGAACAATTCCATTGACTGGGGATCTTCTATACCTATATATTAATTCTATTCAAAATTTGCCAGGCATGTAATAATACTAAGAAGTTTTAGTTATCAAAATAACTCTAAGATTTTTCCTGTACCTTTTCTAAGTCTTACTCCAGCACTCTGTATTATGTAGCTTAGGGGGTTGGAATTTCAGTAATTTGGAAAATTTTTAGGGAATAAATTGTTTTCTCAGAAAGTTTTGTGCATCATAGTGTCTCCTTCAAAAGATTGGTTAAAGATGGTTCCCTGACATTCAGTACCTGTAGAACTTAATTTGCAATATATTTTTCAGTGTTTGTGAAAGTGTGATGAAAGATAGGATGCTTTTGCATTCTAGTGCACATGAAACTAATTTTTTTTTTCCAGTAAGTTATAGCTACAGATTGAATTTTAAATGTTATTTATCTAAGAACCTGTATCTGGACCAATATCCCAGACAAGAAGTTTACATGTTTTAATGTTAATACTTTCCAACTCATTTAAAATGAACTTCTGTTCTTGGATGTGCCAACTGTACCTAAAATCTGCTTTTCAGTTAACTACTCAGAAAATTAGGCACAACACTGAAAAACAGTAAACTTTGCCAATATATAGACATGTAAGGGGGGAGAAAAGGGAAGGTTTTGGGTGGCTTGAGGTAGTTTCTTCCAATAAAATAATACGAGTACCATTTTCACAGAGTTCAGTCCACCCATATTTATCTCTGCAGCCCTAATGTTGTGGGAAGCTGAGAGAATTTGTGTATTTCTGTGGGCAAGCACTTGTCCTACAGGAGGCACTGAACAAAATGCGGGAGCAGCTACTTTCATGCCTTGCAACAACACAGCCCACCACCGAAGATATCTGCATATGTGAAAAAAAACTCTTGATCTCAAGAAGCATTTGGACAACGCTCTCAGGCACATGGGGTGATGCTCAGGGTTGTTCTGTAGAGAGACCAGGAGCTGGACTTCTGTGATCCTCGTGGAGTCCTTCCAACCCTGGATATTCTGATTCTGTGATTGATTGGATGATCTGGTCCTCGTATCTGGTCCTTGTCTGCCACCGGTTCCAAATACTTGCTGAAGTGAGCACATGTATCTATCTGTCTGTCTTTTAACAAACAGGCAGGCTTTGTTTCCTTTCTTTTCTAATTGAATTTATCTGTTGCAAAGAGGGATAAGAAACTGAGGTTGCTCATGATGCTTTATCTGAATGCAATTGGTAAATTTCCAAGCTGTTGACAAGAAATTCTGCAGAATAATGCTGCTATCTTAGTTTCTTCTTTTGAATTTTCTATTATCTGTGGGATATTCTGTAGGTTTCATTTCATTCAGGATCTTAAATATTGTTGTCCACTTCCTTCTCTTTAAGAACTATGTGTCTTCAGCTGCTTGAACTAAAGACAATACCATTAATAATCCAAACGCAAATAAGATGACATGAGATGCTACAATTTATTTAGGTTCAGCTTTACTAAGCAGTCTGTTTGGATTTCTCCTTAGGTTTGTTTCTTTTTTGTTTTGTGTGTTTTGTTTGTTTGTTTGTTACTTTGTTTTTTAAATAAAATGTCATACAATGCCCTTAGGGCACTAATTTGAAGCTCTAGATCCGAAGCAGCAAACAACTGTAGACACAACTGGTGTAACTCAGCAATTCAGAGGAATGCCAAAAGAGCATCAGTTGTATACACAGTGGGACCACCAGCTCAAGAGAGAGGAAAGAGTTATTTGAGGCTCTAGTGAAGTTTAGGGTCTTGTATATTAAATTCTAAATTCGTTCTTAAAAACCAGAGCCTTATGTGTCTCACCTGTACCATTCCCTCTACCATTGCTTAGCTTACATTATCCATCAGCCTGTTCTTGTTCCTACAGATATAACATTTCTTTTCATATTCAGGGAGTGGCATTTTTATTTGTTTCAGATTAAAAAACAAAAACAACAACACACCACCAGCAGCAAAAAAATAACAAACCCCCACCACCACCAAAGAAAGCCCCAAACCAATACAAACTTACTATTGTCTTCAAATGCTTTCAGGGAGCTAACTATATCAAAATTAAATGGAAAATACTCTGCTGCTGCAGAATTGGAGCAGGGGGTGGAATCTTATGAGTCAGACATTTACTCCTTCTATTTTGTTCTTGTAGTGAAGGTCAAACACTTCAAATGAAAGAGTTCAAGTCGTAGAAAGTGAGTGAGGAACAAACTGTGCATAATTAGAATGCTCTGTTTTGAACAGCTCCCATATTTTTGACACAAGTGAATATTTATGCTATAAAGCCATATTTTGTGTTGTGCAGTCCTACTGCTTGTCATACAGGTTTTCAGTATTTCACTTTACAGCATATATTTGCATTCAGAATTCATTATTCACACATCACAAACACTACACAATGGCTGAGTTTAAACAAGTCTGTTTCTGTATTTTTGGATCAGATACAACTGGCAGACTAAAGTATAATGAAAGCAGCAAACCTCAATGATAACTGAGCAACATATTCTGAAACCTACAGACACTTCCAATTACAGGGTTTCCAAACATTTCTTTAACTTATAGAGCTGTTTTAAGGTGTTCATGTTTTTCTACCACAGAGCTTTGTTAAAAAAAAAAAAAAAGTCAATCAGAAAGTAATGAGGAAAATTTTTCTTCCCTCTTGTTTTGAGGCACTTCTTTTTAAAATATCAAAAATTAAAGGAAATTAGATGAACTCCCAATAATTCTGCTTTCAATCTGTGAAAATCTTCCTGTCTTGAAAAGGATTTTTGTCATAAAAATAACAATATTTTTTAAAAGGGGGAAAACCATCTCATCTGGGTTTTCAAAAGCAGTTATTGAGTAGGCTTAATTTGAATTTCTGTATGAGAGGAGATGACACTGAGAAGTCCTAAACCATTTTCAGCTCCTCCAGAGGAACAACCAAAATCATCTGACATTTTGGGGAGAGTGAAAAGAAAAAAATTGTGATTTCTTACTTTGAGAGATGGCACCATTCTTCTCTGGACGGTTCTTTTACTAAGAAATTATAATATGAACATTACTGTTGAATGAGTTGAAATTAAAGGTCAGTACTTAAATTTACCTTGATTTAATTCATCCTGTTTTATCAAGCCATCTCATTTTGCACATTTCCCTCCTTCCTGCTCTTGCAATCAGCAGTGCTTCAAGTCACAAAGCACAGCCAGTCCAAAGACCACAGCTAAAAGCAGCAACTGTCGTCAAAGAAAAATAAAACCAACATTAAATGAAACAGAATTCATTAGAATCATAAGAGTAATCCTATATGTTTTTTTTCAAATCTTAACTATTTGAGCAGTCATTTGAGGAAAGCAGGCTAGCAGTCTGTATGAAAAGGTTATTCAGTGGTCACTGGACTGAAAATCAATATGTGCTTAACTTCTTATCTGCATCAAGGCCTGTACTATGGTCAGGCAGGAAAAATCAAAACAATTAGCTGGCCATGTTTAAGAAGCAGCTTCTTTTTCCTTATGGCCACTTTGGCTGCAGCACACAAGGATATATATTCAAAAATAAACCCCCAACCCACCTCCAGTTACTGAACTTTACAAGCAGTCTCAGTTTATAATGTTCCCCAGAAATCCATAAAAACAAATAATTTAATAAAAAAAGATGAAGCTGATGAGTTTTTATTTACACAGCAGATACTGTTATGCTGCCATATCTGAATGTCCTGTACATGGCACAGCTTACTATAGGGGGAAAACACAACAGAATATGAGGACAGAAACAAAACTGGAAACCACAACAGAGAATATTCTTTCAGCTCAGCTCTTCTGGCAAACTCTATGACCTGATTGAAAATGACACAGTTAGTCCAATCTTTAAAATATCACACTCTTCTGTGAAGGCCAAAATGAAGAGGTTGTCAAATATCAAAGACACATGTAGGGTTCAAAAAAAAAAAACATTTATGGCGACTTTGCTGGGAAAAAAAAAACCAAGCAAAACCAAACCCACATGTAAATAATCATCCAGATTTCTCACTGTCTCTACCACTTCCAAATAATCACACCTAAATCAATAAAATGTGTTGAGTACCAACAGAAAAAGACAATTAAATTGTTGAGTGGGTTTTTTTTTCTTTTTTTCAGAATTTAATGCACCAAGTAAAAGGATAGCATAAAGAAATCCAGCAGCTGTCTTCCACCTTTCTCCCTCTCTGAGATCAAGTGCAGGAAAGTGTTTCAGGCAGAACAATGACAAAGGAATGTTCTTCCTACACTTATGTAGCACAAGTATTTAATCAAATTATTACCTCTAAAAAGATTCTTAAGAAACGTTATTTTTGGACTGGCTTATTGTTGCCCAAAGAAAAAAAGAATATACATATTTCAGCCATTTTGAAATATGAAAAATGAAACATTTCTAGCTACTTAAATGAGGGGAATGATATGATTTAATTGTGAATGACAGTTAAAAGCATGCATATCTGGGTTTTCATCCTGTAAATTACATTTCCCTACCTGGCTCGGCAAACATAAGATAAATAATGCATTTTTGCTTTATTTGCATATTGGCTTGCTATGAAGCTAGTAGCTATGATTCACAAATAAGTCTTCTGTCTGCTTGGGTGAGGGGATGCCTTATGTGCTGTGTGCAGCATTTTAATTGTAGTGGACATTAACATTCAAGATTGTGAAATAACCCCAGCATCTACCCTTATACAGCAATAGATTTATATCTCAGAACATGTACTGAAGTTATTTTCAAGGGCTGTATGAAGTGGTGCTGCTGGAGGGATTTTACTAATAACTGGAAAACAGCCAGTTTATTCCAGCAATTTCAGCTGTAAAACAATGATGAGCAAGAAAATTGGAAACATATTCAAATATCATTCTAATGCCCTATATAGAGTCACTGTTATTTTATTCATTCAAGTACAGTTAAAAAGTACAGCAAAAAAGATTAAATATAACAACACATAACCCGCCCCCCCCTTCATGATTCATGAGTTGTTTTTGAAGATTTTACGAGTTTTTTTCCTAGCTGAAGGAAAAGTGAACTCTTTTTTGTTCCCAAAAGCAACACATAACCTGGCTCCTTTTTACTATACATTTTACAGGCAAATATTGAAAGTATGGTATTGAAAGATATTTATCAGAGATACATAAGGAGTAAGCCACACATGAAACCTGCAATAAAATACTTTATTCATCCTGGATTTATGTTTATACTTTTGCATTATTACTAACTTTATTTTGGAAAAGGACCAGTATAAAATGTTCCACTGATGAACTTCTGTTATTCGACTTTTTCTAGAATATAATTTCTTAATTAAGCCCATGGAAATGACAGAAAAACATCCCCCAGGATCCTCTGGATCCCCTGAATTTGAGACTCAGCTTTTCAGAGAAATTACACTTTATGAGACTGTGCAATAGTGGTTTTTCTTCTTAATCCTGAGAAAGTCTGGCAAGATTATAGATACACAGAGAGACATGAAGTGATTCAAACATGGAAATTTAGAGCCTTACCTTGGTGTGCAGGTGCAGCTGTGACTTTCAGTATAAGATATAAAATGGCATTCTACCACATATGGGTTATAAAATTAGTTACATTTGAAGAAACTGAAAGAATTGGGTGTTTGGTTTAGGTTTTACAGTTGTTGAACAAAACATTTTACTGGTTTGGTTCTATTGCTTTGCTTATTTAATTTTTGCTGTTGTTGTTTTCCATGGTGAGCAAGGTAGCATTGAATTTCTCTGAACTTGCCTAAAGGTGAGAAAGAGTTGGTTTTCATATACTACTTATTTGGCAGAAACCATTGAGACAAGTAAGATCCTGCTCAGATGGAAATTTGTGTCTTGGAGAACCAGGGGTGAAGGACCAGATTTCTTGAGCTCCCCATGCCCTTATTCACAGCCTAGACCAAGCAGCAACCTGTGTGTTCAGACTCAGACAAAAAATATGATGTGTCTGTTCTGTTCCTGCAGAATGATAACAACTTCTACAGCTCCCAAAACTGAGTTAATGGTAGGATTCATTTCACAGCTGACAGAAAGCCTGTAGCATTCTCAAGAGGAGTACATTGTGCCAGCTTTGTCCTTTGGATTTCAAAAGCCTTCCTTTTTAAAAAGTGAGAGTGGTTTTTACAATTTAAAAGGTGGCACAGCAATTTATAATAATTCTCGGATTCCACAAAAGTCCAAGGCAATAGCATTTCTGCTGTGACACTGCACTTTGCTGTAAATTGTTTAATTGTATGGACTCCAGCAGTGGTTACTTTACAGTTTAAATATTGGAATCAGTAAATCAAGGCTGTCTTTTTTTTATATTAAGTAGTTACAATAACAAATAGTCTATTATTAAATGTAGTTAACAGTCATTAGAATTGTTAATAATCTGTTTTCAACACTTTCTAGAAATTGTGGTATGATTATTTTTTATTCTTAGGCAAGATAAAGCATTTTTGATTACAGCTCTCTTGAAATGCTGAAATGCTCATTCTGGGAGGCACACTGAGGTAACTTCTTTGATGACCAGTATGGTATCTGGCATTTTCAACAGATTTTTGTAGCAAATCTACCTTGGCTAGAGGAGTTCATGAAATTCCCAGGCCAAACAGACTTATTGATCAGAGGCCAGATTTTCTTAATGAATTAAATATCCATACCAGTTCTGTAGGCCCCTCTGTGTTTCTGTTTCTGTCCCTTCCTCTCATATGCATACACTGAAATCAACCCTTAAGCATATCAGAATAATTTTTGTGGGTTTGATTGCATAATCTGAATCAGTTCATGTTATTTTTTGTTTTATAAAATAATTTACTTTATAAACAGTATTTTGAATCAAGTAAGTAGGGTTTGGGCAGTCTATGCATTAAAGAACCTGGTCATTCCCATAAGAATGCCCACAAAATTTCTCCCTTATTGTAGAAAATATAATGTAGGCTACTGAATTGCTTATGTCATATTCAAAAAGGATGATCCTAATCAAAAGGTTGGAATTTTCCTCTCAGATCTGCAAGGCAGATCTCCACTCCAATATTATTCTTTCCCCATATGCATGGAACTTCAAAGGATTATGTTTGTAAAAAGAGAAGAATATCTTAATCAAGATCAGCCATGCACATCTTGAGAGCAGAGTTTGCATCCAAATGAGGACAGACTGAAAAGTGAAATGTTCATTACTACGACTAGAATTGTGTGCAAAATTGAGAAAGTAATTTATGCTGTCAAGTTCAAAAAGGAAACGGACAAAGTGTTTCAGAATACATGAAAGGGAGCCCTCTCCTGTTGGCGTAGGAGAGGACGAGACAACTCAGCAGGCAACTCAAATACCTGTGAGCTGAAATGTGCCTGTGAGCACAGCCCTAAGCGAGGAACAGTGTATGTGATGAACCATCCGGAGAGATACATGCCTCCAGGTACAAGTCTCTGAGATGTACTTGCCTCCTTGTTGCTAGTTTAGAATAGAGGAAATTCATACCAGCACTGATTGGCAGACAGCTGATGAAATAAAAAATCTCTCAGTCCTCTCATCCAGCTCTACAGTCCTTCCCAGAATGCAAATATGTCCCTTTCTGTATGTTTCTTCAAGGAAGAAAATCAGACTGTATCTGCCTTTAATAGGCACCTATCGTGGACAACTGGTTAATTGGAAATGCAAACTGCTGTAGACATGAATATTTTTAACTGCAATGCCTCAGAAAGATCCTGTCACTGTTGCAGAAGTTATGGGAGAAGTCTGACCAAATTAATTCAGGTATGTTCCAGATTAGTCACTGAGGCAGAGTCACTGAAGCCATCTAACCATCTATGGCGGGAGCAGCATATGGGCACAGCCTGCTGTCTCCCCTCAGAGACTGTTAAAAGAAGCAGGCCAGGAATGCAACTTATGCTTCTGGAAGGGTAGACAGGATTCACTTAAACCTGATGGCTGGGTTCTAAATAGCTAGTTTAATATACACAGAGTGAAAAGGACACGCAATTAGTGTACAATTTGATAATGAACAACATAGCTATATGCATGAAATATATTTCTGCATTAAGGTAGTTAGATCACAGTCAGATCAAAAAAAAAAAAAAAAAAAAGAAAAAAAAAAACAATGTTTTTTNAAACTATGTTCTTTAAAGTATTAAACTATTTATGTGCCTCAGCTCTGTGTTCAGTTGCATACAGTTCAACAGGCAGCTCCATACCAAGAGACCATCTGCTATGCAAAATGTAATCAATCTCTTTTTTTTTTTTTAAAGGATAACAAAACTCCCCCTTTTTTTTTTTTTTTT
>VWYO01009706.1:5235-23289 GCA_013400275.1 Rhadina sibilatrix | reverse complement strand
ACTCCAGCCTCTCCAGGTCTTCCTCACCCTGAGGGGCCCAGAGCTGCCCCCAGCATTTGGGGTCCCTCAGCAGGGCCAGCACAGGGGAACGGTCGCTTCAATTTAAAAGTTGTAATCATTCCTAATTACGTTACCTCAACTAAGAAATCCTGCAAAGCACCTCCCTGAGGGTTGCTTTAATCCAGCATTAAGTTAGCACAGTATTTGTTCCCAAACTTCAGCCTGTGATGGGGAGGATGGTGGGAGGAGAGAACAGACCCGGGTGAAGCGAAAGCTGCTTATTCATTAACTCCCCATATGTTAAAACATTTTGCCATCTCCTATGCAAAGCCATAAACACAGCTTTTAACATTCAAAAAATTCCTTCAGTTTGTTCCTTTTTGCCTATTTAAAACATTTCCCTCTCGTGACAGGTTTTTTTGGTTTTTTTTTTGTTTTTTTTTTTGGTTGGTTTTTTTAAATTTTTTTTTTTTTTCTCCGTAAGAAGGAGAAGGGGNTTTTTTTTTTTTTTCTCCGTAAGAAGGGGGTCCGGGAAAGCACAGATGAAGCTACTCAAAAAAACTCCACGGTCACCAAGGGGGGGTTGAGGCAATGCTGGGATTTTGACACAAAAAGTGACTGGATAAACTTGGCCCCACTGGGATTTCACTGTCCCAGGGCTGCTCCAAGCCCAATCCAGCCTGGCCTTTGATATTCCAGGGATCCAGGGGCAGCCACAGCTGCTCTGGCAATTCCAGCCCAGGCAGGAATTCCTGCCCAAGATCCCATCCAAATCTCCCCTTTTCCACTCTGAAGCCATTCCCTGTGTCCTGTCCCTGCAGGCCTTGTCCCCAGTCCCTCTGCAGCTCTCCTGGGGTCCCTTTAGGCCCTGGCAGGGGCTCTGAGCTCTCCCTGGAGCCTTCTCCTCTCCAGGTGAGCATTCCCAGATGATTTGGAGCAATCTGGGACAGTGGAAGGTGTCCCTGCCCATGGCAGCTTTTAGGATGAGCTTTTAGCTGCCTTCCAACCCAAATTATTCTGTGATTCTATAAACACATCCCAGCTCCAGGGCTCTGAGTTATCAGTTTCCATCCAGATACCATCACCCCTCGGACTTGTGCTAATTCTTTCCAAATAAAAACATGGAATTAAGCCATCTCTTTTTTTTCCAAAGTGAAACTACAAAATAATGAGAAGCCTTTCTAAACCTATTTTATTTTTTGCACATGCTGGAGAAATAAAAAACTGCAACAACCTGTATGAAACTGTGGTTCCACGTAAAGTTAAAAGTTATCAGGTGTCTTAGTGCACAGCAGGAAAAAATCCTGGAATATTGGTTGTCACTGGGTTTTTTTTTGTTCTCTATAAAGACACACATACATAATGGAAAAATAATCTATAAACAAACATTTAGAGAAACATCAATAGCTGCTATTCAGCGTGGAACAACTCCTCATTTTGTTATTAAGCAGCATTTCAGCCTTGCTATTGATTGGATATGTGATAGTGAAAGATGAGACTGAACCAGGTATTTTTCATGGCAAACATGAAACTCTGCATTTTTGGTGCACTTGGGGGGAAAAACACACAGCTGAGGTGTGTGTTTAGTAATAAACATCTGAGCTACTTAGTCAGAAATGGTAAATAAAAGATTATGAGGAGGAAAAAAAAAATGAAATCAAGTCTGAGACCCAACTGTACAGAATAATAATTGTGGCTGAGCAAGATATGGAGGCAGAGCATTAAATACAACACTCCAGCCTGGGCTGTCAATCAGGTGGAGGTTTCAGATATTGTAATTGGTAGCAAGTTTCCTAATCTCAACCTGCCAGGCAAGAAGCAATTCAACAAAAAGCTCTGTCCCCCAAACAGAATGAAATCTGAAAAGAGGAATTTTCTAATATTGGCAAGATCACAGGGTGGGTTGACAGCTTTATTATGCTAAACTGACAAAAACATTATGCTGTGGTCAGTGCTAGAAAGGGTGGTTTTTCAGGAGCAATGTGGAAATACAAAGCACTGGGAAAGTCTGATGAACTCCTACTTTTATCTCCCTGGTGCAGCACATGAGCTGAGACACAGAAAAGTCTCTTGGCCCAAGTACAAAATGAGAAATGAATATATCTTGATTTTTTCTCCTCCAGTCTCCCACCGCAGCGATTTGGGAGAGCTGCAAGAAGTCGCCGTGGCAGCTGAATATCCATTTAAAAAAGAAAAGGCCTCACTAACTTCACAGAAATAACAATTCATTAACAATGAGATGATATGGCAGTCAGTGGAATTCATCACATGGAAGCTGTAATGTATTTTATTGCTTCTATTGGAAAAGTGCTTGGAAATAGAGTTAAAGCATTGACTCTCTGTGTGTGTGTGTGTGTGTGCATATATACATTTATTTATTTGATACAGAAAGAGAAATAGAGCCAGGCAAATAGAAACAGGACACAAACACCGAGAGTATCTCAAAAATAGGAGCAGAGTGGGAATGATGGAACTATTTCCTTTCAAACCACGGATATTTCAGGAATATTGGAGTAATTCCATGCCTTCATGGGAACGAGAACACCAGGTTTGTTGAGCTGTCCCTGCCTTTTCCCTAAGTGCTCATCAGCCAAAATAATTTCCTACTTGGCTGGATCCAGCCTCAAGTCTCCAAACATGCACCTACATCCCTGCTAGTTGGCTTTGGAACGTGTGAAGGAATGCACACAAATGTGGGGAGAGTAAACATGTTTGCTCTGGTAAATACAGATTTTTAAACACGAGAGGTGAGAGCAGATTCATCCTCTGCTCCTGGAATTCTCTACGATCACAAACAGTAAACAGACTGATAACTGAACACAAATAGAAACACAAAAAAACCCCTTTAAATTGCTAAATTACCTTGTAGGGAATGACAATGTTTGTGGTTATTATCCTGCTTTGTACCAGTCCCCCCCTCTGTTATCTACATCTTGCAAACTCCACTTTACAAAAAGCCCCAGCAAACAGCTCCTGACTACTGAGTTGTTGAGCTCTGAAAAGGTAAACAAGGCTCTGAAGCATCTGAATAAATGTGGGGCTGGCATTGTTGACACCTGAGCACTTCTGCTGATGAGAAACTCCCACAAAAGCCAATTCCTGGCTGGGAAGCTGCGGATCAGCTCCTCAGCTCAACACTGGGGCTATCACTGCAGAGCATGTTGGGCCATGCTAAGCCTTGAATAGAAAAAGGAAGAGATCATTAAGTTATAATTTCCCCACACAATTGGTATAAGCATTTCCTACCAACAGGATTAGGATGAATACAAGATCCCAGAATAAAGCTGCTCAGCAGTGAGGATGGCAGTTTAGTGTCTAGTAAATTTGATTTCTCTGAAAATCCTGACACATCATAATAGCAAAATCCTATTTACTGTAGCAAGCAGGATGGATAATACCATTTAACACCTGGGATAGAATGTGCCATCAGCTCAGAGCTTTGTGCTCCATGTGCTCATCTTACCTTAAGGTTAATGCTCCTTGACAGCCTCCATGGAAAGCAGAATCCCCAAATTAAGTGCCGAGCTTGGGATTTGCAAATCCTTCCTCAACGTTTTAAGTCAGGGGAAAAACGGATGCAGAGAAGTGGATCAACATTTCCTGAACTTTAATGTCTGTATGCCCAGGCTGGGATCCAGCACTGAGCCCTCTGTGGAGCAGGAATGTCCCCACACAAAGGCTGTGTGGGGACTGTGGAATGGGCCAATGTCAGAGCAGTGACTTCGAGGCTGTTAAATGTGTACTGAATCCAAGGTAATACTGAAACCTCCAAATTCCTACAGAATGGCAGAATCGTGGAATTGTTTAGGCTGGAAAAGCCCTCTGAGATCATCAAGGCCATCAGTGAGCCATGTCCCCAAGTGCCACATCCTCAAGTTGTTTAAATCCCTCCAGGGATGGGGACTCCATCTCTGCCAGGGCTGGACAACTCTTTTAGGAAAGGAATTTTCCCAACTTCCAAACCTCCCCTGCCCCAGCCTGAGGCCGTTCCCTCTCCTCTTGTCCCTGTTCCCTGGGAGCAGAGCCCAACCTCATCAGCTGTCCCCTCCTGTCAGGGAGTTGTGCAGAGCCACAAGGTCCCCCCTGAGCCTCCTCTGCTCCAGGCTGAGCCCCTTTCCCAGCCCCCTGACCCCTCAGATTCGGGCTCCAGGATAAATCCTACTACCTCACCCCATAACCACCTTCACATCCAAACTGCTCAACACTTACAAGTATTTCTAGGAAACTCAGGAGCAGAGAAACTTGGCTCCAGTGGAAAATATTATGATTAATATGAGGATCCATATCTTGCTCATTCACACTGATAAACTAAGTAGTTGTGTCATACAGCAGGGTATTAAAATTAATTTCCTTCTGCTCCCATGACTTGGGGCAGGATTCTCCTAATGATGCATATTAGCATTAGGAAGCAGTGCAACATGAAAATAGCTGAGTTTGCTGGAGGAAATTGGAACTGGGGAGTCCCATCAGTCTCAGAGACAGAGCAGGAGCAGACACAGCTCACTGAGTGTCTGTGTGATGCCAAAACTACAACGAAAAGCAGGAGAGGGTCATGTGTCCTTCATAAAAAATGTTGTAAAACAAAAGCAACGGGGTGAAGGAAAACTGGGATGTCAGCTGCTCTGCATGAAAATCGTGTGCAAGTGTTGATGGGGACTAGAAACTGCAGAGCAAAGGGACACTGGTGATGCAGAGCTGGTTATGAATAAAGTCCATGGACACTGGGGCTTGGGACTGGCACTGAAACCAGGCAAAAATACTGCACCTCCCCATTGGAATTAGAGGGACAAGACAGCGAAGATATCAACAATTTTTCCTATAAACATCAGAAATAGAAGAGCTTCAGCTCCAGGGAAGTGCATTGAGTAAGGACAGCCAGCTCAGAGATACTGAGCTCTGGCACACAGGGTAGGAATGGCATTCCTTGAAAAAGGGCTCTGATTTCACACCGGGCTCTTCTTTATTCCAAAATAAATTTGTTTTCTCCTCAGCGTGTCATAGAATGGCCTGGGTTAAAAAAGACCTTCAGGATCACCCAGTTCNCAGGTCCTGCTGCTGTTGTCCCCAGGGCTGGTGCAGCTCTGCAGGTGAGGTCTCACCTGAGTGAGGGACAGAATCCACCCTTCCCTCGCTGTCCATGGGGGGTTCTGGGTCCCAATGCCCACAACCAAGGCCTGTCCAGCTTCTCATTCACCAAAATCCCCAAGTCCTTCCCCCAGGGCTGCTCTCCACCCTTTCCTCCCCTCAGCCTGGATTTGTGCTTGGATCGCCCCGACCCTTGTGCAGCACCTTGCACTTGTAAGTGAATAATTAACACAGTGTGGGGCACACACAGCTCAGTGACTTCAGCACTGTTTCATCTCTGGGTTTTGCTGTAGTCAAGAACCACCTCATCCTGTAGGTGCACAATGAAAACGAGTGACAAATTCCCCTCCAAACCTCACGTGTGAACACCTAAATCACAGCTGCACATCCCAGTCAGATGCAGAGCAAGGGAAGGTTGTTCTTTAACTGCTTTGTTAAACTCTCTGCTATTGCTCTGCTGCTGTGGAGCATGTAATAACTAATAGCTCATGTGCTATCTTTGACCTAGAAACACTGGCAGCTGTTAGGGGAATTGCTGGGGTTTGGGGAAGTATCAAAAGGTTTTTAGCACATAAACCAAATTTATGAACAGTTATTCCCCCAGAGAATGGAATTGTTGATGTTTTACTATCGCAGCTGTCACTCGTGCACAGTTATTTTGTCCTGTATTAATAATACTTCGTAAAGGTTGAGCATCTTCCCTCACTCACTGAAATATTTTATAATTGACAGGCTTCATCTGGCACTGAATATGGATAATTTTCTCCATAAGGAGCACGCTGTGCTGACACTAATCTGTCCTGTTGTCATCTCCCTTTATTATCAACGTCTGCATTGTTTTTTCAGCAGCGCTGAAGAACACAAATACGAAGCTTCTAATTGAAAAGGCTAAGTAATCAAAAAGCCAATTAATCATCGAGATGAGCTCTGACACTCCGTGATGCAACAGCCAGAAATACCACATAGGCATAACTGAAGTGTTTTTAAAGTGTGCTTATTTGATGTGGGAATGATCTGAGATTGTAATTAGCATTCTCTGTCACAGGTGACAGACTCGGATTGAACATTTCTTCACCCTGACATTAATTCTCTGAGCTCCACTTGCTCCCACCCCACCTCCTGTTCCGAAATTCCCTCTGCTGAGCAGCCCATGCTCTGTCTCTGTGCACCTTCCACTGGAATCACTGAAATCAGGACAGGTTCAGGAACAACAAACCTCCTTCCATGCTCTGTCATTTCCACACCTTCCCCTTCCTTTTTTTTTTTTTTTAAAGTTCTATTTCCATCCCAAATTTCAAAATTCCCAGCACAGAAGCTCACAGGTGACCCCAGTGAGGACCTTGGGGAAGGTGGGATTGCAGGAGCTGTGGCCCCCTCTGCTTGTCCAGGTTTTCATTCCCCAATCTCCACCCTCCCTGCAGAAATTCCAAGTCAGGTTTGGAACACAGAGTTCTCTCCTCTCCGAGCTGGAGCAGCACTTTTTTTGCGTAGGTGAGAGGTGAAAATTTACCTTGATGACAAACTGGATGACAACTTGGAAAAGCAGAGGATTTTACCTCACAAATAAGGAGTCAGAATGAAAAGACAAGGCTTGGTACCACAAAACTCCACTCTGAAAGCAGAGCAAACATCACCCATGGTATAAAACAAGGAATTCAGAACCACCTGCTGGAATCCTGGGGATTTCCAAGCCAAGCAGAGAAACCAAGAGATGGCAGAATTTCCTTTTTCACATCCCCTGGGGGTGGCACTCCAGCAGAACTCAAATAAAGTTATTTAAAGTTCATTAGCTCCCTTGCACAGCACAAAAATGTATTTACACACACTGGAGTCTTCACTAAGAGGAGGAAGTGAAGCCACTGTACCAGTGACCAACATGAATGTGAAAAATGGCCAAGAAAAACATCTAAAAAAATGTAAAAGGTGAAAGAACAAGCTGTCCAAGATCCATGGTTTATCAGACAGCCTTTGCCATGAATTATCATTCCACACTAAGAGCACAGCTACAACCACCCCAGAAAAATCCAGTCTGGATCAAATCCCACTGAAGCTTTTTCCTCAAACACCAAGCCAGCAACTGGAGAAAAAGGAAGGTGTTCTGTGGAGTTTTTTTTTTGGGGGGGGGGGGAGGGATTTTATTTTTTGGGGTNGGAGTTTTTTTTTGGGGGGGGAGGGAAGGATCTTAATTTTTAGGTGTTTAAATAATGCACCGATTTAGAATCATTAAACTGATTTCCCCTCATCCTTTCCAACTCCTTTTCATTGCCAAGAGCATGGGACTTCATTAATGTCATCTTCAGAAAGGGAGGACAAAACACCGAGATGGTATCGGATGGACCCTCAATTTAAAATATTCATTAAGACCAATTATACAAGCTGATAATTCATGCAACACGTTCTTCCTCCTAATCCAGAAAAAAAAAACACAAGGGGTTTTCTTCTGGCCTGCTAAGCTGCCTCAATGAATATGTATCTTGTTTAATAACTTTCACAACCAACTAACAAAAAAAAAAAAAAAAAATCTGAATTCATCACCATGTATAAGCTCAGGAAGAAGGCAGAGGGGTAAAACAGGCAAATGTATTCAGGCTGGAGGTTACAACCAACCTGGGAGCCAGGAAATGATGGCAGCAGTAATTATTTGAAATTAACATCCTATAAAATAATACCCTGTAAAGAAAAGGAATGTTAACAGCAATATGTTAAGCCACTGTAAGCAAGTCCCACAGCTTCCCAAGCTGCTCTCTACAGTTTAATTTCAAGTCTGAGATGAGATAAAGACACACAAGTGCTTTTTAAACACGGTATAAACTTGGTATTAAAATTAAACTCTCCATGTACTGATGGAGGAATCACTAATTCCACCCACTGGAAGCAGAAATTCACTATGTCCCTTCACACTTCACTTTTTTTTTGTTGTTGTTACTTTAATTTAAGTTATTTTACTTGGTGACACTTCTTCACTTCCACTGGCTCTTCATCAGCCTTGGTATAAAATAACCTCATTATTTCATTTTTCTGTCTGTAATTACCGTGACAGATGAAATCCCACAGCGAATGTGAGAACTTTGTTAGTAAAGAAAACAAATATTCTCCCATCAAACCTTCCACCTTGTCAATATTAAGCCAGAAACAGCAGCAGCAATGGAAAAATAACCCTTCTGGCCAGAATTTTAATCTTTATCTCCTTAAAAAAGTCATCTTGTAAATATAACCAGGAGCAGAAATGAACAGAAAGGGAAAAAATGGGGGGAAAAAATGTTCATTAATGGGGAAAAAATGTTCATTAATAGGGAAAAAATTGGTTTTACCCTCTCTTCCAGCCGAGCCAGCTGCTCTTTGTAGTAGGCATCGTGTTTCTTCAGCTCCCTCTCCTTCTCTTCCACCTGCCTGGCCTAAAAAAAAAAGGAACAAAAACATAAAAATAATGAATCAAGGATATTATCCATAGTTCTGGGCTTTTTCCTCCCTCCTCAACAGCTCTGCCCCACTTTGCCCAAATGAATTTGGAAACCTCATCAGAATGCACCAGGCTGGGATTTCTTTTTATTTTTTAATTTGAATTAACTTGGCAAATCACTTCTAAACTTAGGAAAACCTAATCCTCAACAGGTGGATATTTGGGAAGAACAAAATCCTTTTATACATTTGCTAAGAAGTGCATCCACAACTCTGCTGTCCTCTTTAATTAAGAATCACTCCTCTAGAAACTCCCAGATTGGTTGAAGTATCCACTGAGTTGAAAAACTTGACCATGGGATCACTCCCATGTCCAATAATCTAAAATAACACAGAATACTTTAAAATATTTATCTTTTCAATCCTAGTATGACCTGAGTGTTCTTTTAAGAGACACCGCTCCCAACAAATTGATGGTTTTGGCTTTTTATCTGTAGTAGTTCCCATTTTCTAGCATTAAGGGGACTCATTAAAAATTAGAAAATACATTTAAAAAGCACACATGCACAGAGGAATTTATTAAAAATATATAAAGCTCTAAGTCTTGCAGTGTAAATAGCAGAGAAGCGATTTTTAACAAGCCATGAAGGATTTAACACCTAAATTATCAGTGCAAATACTTTCCAGGTTCACCATTTTTAATAAAAAAACCTTAGTGACTAATAATTATCCAATAAAGGTCATTACAACAATTACACCACATATTTACAGACACAAGACTTGATTCCCTTTGTCAAGATTAATTTTTTGGGGGTTTTTTAGCAAACACCCAAGGAATACATTAAAAAGTTTGGATTTTTCCCTTGTTTCCTTTTTCAGCTGCTTACCTGTGTTTCTATGTCCTGAAGCATGTAAAAAATGTTAAAATTCAAATTAAATTTATTATATAATGGTGAACAGAAAGCATGCAAAAAAAAAAAAAAAAATCCCCACATGCACGTCAGGTGTATCTGGAAAAATGGACAAAACTGCTTGGAAATTGTTGGGGTCTTTTGTGCAACTTCTTCAAAAATACCCCAAAAAGTCAAGTTTGATTTAAGAATCAAACTCTGTCCTCTGCCAGCCTCTCCATCAGAATTCCATGGAGCATGCCTTGTCCACCAGCACTTAAATCAGCCTTGCCTCACTAAAACAGGTTTTCCAGAGCTTATTCCATGAAATATCCCACAGCCAAACTCCCATGTTTTGTATGGATCATGGTTTGTTTCTCCTTACAGATAATCCCTGATGACATCCCAGACCCCGTGGTTACAGAATCACTTAAAATTCACTGCAGGTTTTGTGTCCCCCCACAAACCATCCTCTCTTGAATACAAATTCATGGAATGGTTTGGGTGGGAAGGGATCTGAAAAATCAACTCATTCCAACCCCACCACTTTCCACCATCCCAGGTGCTCCAAGTCCCAGCGTCCAAGCTGACCTTGGACACTTCCAGGGATCCAGGAACAGTCAAGTTTCTCTGGAAAACTTGTGCCAGAACACCTCACATCCCAGATCTAATATTCTAGATCTCATAATCCATATCTAAAATTCCACACCTCATACTCCAGAACTAATAGTCTATAGCTCATATTCCACATCTCATATTCCAGAACTAATAGTTTATATCTCATATTCCACATCTCATATTCCAAATCTCATATTCCACATCTCATACTCCTCCATATCTAATATTCCAGACCTTGTATTCCAGATCTAACATTCCATATCTCATACTCCGTATCAGCAAGGCACCTTCATGGGTACCCAATGCAAACATTCCATGTCTAACCATCCCATGATCCCCAAAACACGGGAGATCTGCAGAACATTCCTGGTGTGCCAAACAGGGCAGTGACAAAGAGAAGATACAATTAATATTCCATAAAGCTCAGGAGAACTCGGTTAAGGTTTAGTTCTTACAATCCAGTCGTGTTCCCCACGATTCTATCCATGACCAGGAACTAAAACTGACTTTGGAAAGGCAATGGGAGCCAACAAAACCCAGGGAAGAACCTCCTGACTGAATTCACTCGCCCCATTTCTAATGATTCAGAGCTTTGCAGGGTGTAAAGCACAACAGCTCAAGGGCACACCAATGACAGAAGAGACAAAACTCATCCTTATCCACCAGGATTTAAGCTCAGCTTAAATCCTTTTCCTCTGTCCTGCCATGATCAGGGAACACAAAAACATTTATTCCAAGGATATCCCTCTGAGTGGAAAATTTTGCCCTGGAAATTTGATTTATTTGGGAAGTTGGTTCGTTTCTTGGGTTGATTTTTGAGTTTGGTTCCCTGTCCCCCCCCCAAAATAATTAATCATGAAACCAGCTGGATTTTACTGCTCTGAAATGACACTGCTCATTGCTCTGATCTGTCACTGATGAGGGAGAAATATTGTATAGAAAATACTAAATAATCTGTTTGTCCAAAGGTTTGCTTCTTCGTGTTGTGAAAGTAACTGGAAGATTTGGTTGGCAAGTAAGAAACTCAGCAAAAAAGAGTTTCTTCCATCCCTGACACTTGTACAGTAACGCAGACACAGCAAAGTTCAAATGAATAAATAATAAATAAAATTATTCATTTATACAGGAGACTATAAATATGCCAATAGAGGAGAACTGAGTACCAAAATAACAACCTGTACAGTAATATTATATTTATGGGGCTGCAGCAACAAGATCCCTGTGAATGTCAATGAGCTGCAAGAAAATAATTAAGAATAGCCATGTTTTCAATTAGCTGAATGCTGCACTTCAGGTGTCAATGAGACACTGGAACAGGTTAGTTGCTTCTTCACAAAGAAATTCTAATAAACAAAACCTTTGCTTGGGTGTTTTCTAAAGAACAGCTTCAAAAAGCCACCTCTGGTTCTCAAAACCACCCAAATTTAATACCCAAACTACATCACCAATATTAAACACAGGTTCTCCACAATCCCAAGGAAGTTGGACCAAGGTTTAAAAGCCAAAAAACCAAGGTTTGAAAACTGGGTTTTGTTTTTGTAGCAGCTGGATTTGGCACAGCACTGATAGGAGTTGCCATCACTGGAAAAATGGATTTCCTCCCTACAAAAAAAAAAATAAAAAAAATCCAGGAATCACCTTGTACCTGACTGCAGGGACACCTGCAGGCAGAGCCATCCTGTGGCAAAATCCTGCTCACACTGGATACAACAAAACCACACTTATTTTGTCCTCTGTGAGTCAGAACAGTGCAAATAAGCAGCTGGTTGAAAATGTGTATTTAATAATTAAATTTTAAAAATAAAAAAAAGGAATCTTTTGCTGGATGGAGCAAGATTCCAGGTGTGTGCGGTCATAAATTGCTATTATTTAAGGAGCAGATTAAAAAATCATTATCAGGTGGTTTAATGTAGGTTTGTAGGCAGATTTCAGACTCAGCCTTTGGCAGCCCCAGGTTTTGAGCTGCCCCTCAGCACAGACTCCAAGCTCCAGACTCATTAACATCCCAAAAATTTACAGTGGAACTGCTGAGGTGGCTCCAACTTGTGTTTTTCTGGGAAAAGAACAATCTGCTTCAAAATAGTCTAGTTTGAATTTATAAATTAACATTGGCCAGGCGAAAGCCCTTTGAAGGTCTTGCTTCAGGGTCATCTCATCAAAAATCAGGAGATGGGGTAGGTGGACACCAAGGGACTGGTGACCTCCCAAGGCACATCCAGGGATTCCAGACCTGGCATTGGGGCTGGAAGAGCTCCTGTCACATCAGGTTTGAGTAAGGATTTTCCAAAGGAAATGCTGAGCACAGCAGTGAGGGCTCCTCTCATGGGAAAGCCCACAAGGAATATCTGCAGGTCTTGGGACGAGCCTGAAGGAAAAACTAATGGATTAAAGGTTAAAAGGAAGTGGTGGCAGCTCCCTAAGCACCATCCCACAGGAGATCTGCTGGCAGCTCAGGATGAGTGGGATGCACCAGCACAAGAGAGATCTCAAAACATGATATTCTCTAAACATGATATTCTCTAAACATGACCATCCCAAAACATGATCTTCTCAAAACATGATCTTCCCAAAACATGATCTTCCCAAAATATGATCTTCTCTAAACGTGATCTTTTCTAAACATGATCTTCTCTAAACATGACCATCCCAAAACATGATTTTCTCCAAACATGATCTTCCCAAAACATGGTATTCTCTAAACACAATCTTCCCAAAACACGATCTTCTCAAAACACAACCTTCTCTAAACACAGTCTTCTCTAAACATGATCTTCTCTAGCATGATCTTCTCAAAACATGATCTTCCTTAAACATGGTCTTCCTCTACCACATTGTTGGAGGTTTTCCACATCTTTTCCAACCTGAGGTTCGCTGGATGAGCACATCCATGGGTTAGAGCTAGGTGTGAATTCCAGAGCTTGGAATTCAGGTCCAGGCTGTTAGTGTCACATTGTAAAACAGTTTTTGGGAATTTCATAAATCATGATTTGGGCTGGAAGGGACCTTAAGGATCATCTCCCAAACCCCTGCACAAGCAGTGACATCTTCAACTCTATCAGGACGCTCAGAGCCCTGTCTAACCTGACTTTGGATGCTTCCAGGGATCTGGCATCCACTGAATTCCTCACCCACTCACCCTGTGCATCCACATTTGCACACTGATAAAATCAGATAAAGCTTCATTATTTGCATAAATTATTATGATCAGCAAAACTGCTCTCTTCTTCCACTGCACCAAGTGTCCCAAGAAAAGTAATTCCCAATTTCCATGTTTAATGGATGTTGAACTGCCCCAGTTTTAATTTTTAACCCTCTATTTCAGCATATAAATACACGCATCATTCTGCACAGGCAACACCAGGAACTTATGGATATTCTTGGGAACAGATGTTGGTCCCTTCCCCCTCAAAGAATCGCTTTTAAATTATCACTGTGCACAAAATCATCCCTAAGCACAAAAAAATCATGTGACACATCACTTGAAAAGAGGGATGCTCATTTCTATTTGTGAAGGTGGAGAATTGTTAGGAATTGGAAATGGCAGCACCAATAATGCATCATAAAACGGAGTCTTTGACAAGTGTAATTAAAACAAGCTTTTGTAATTACCATTAAATGTGCTACAGTACATTTTCTAAAAATAATGAAGTCCTAAAAGAGTGAGTCAAGCAGATAAAAAAGATCATATTGAGAGGAGGAGGCTAATGGAGAAAATTAAAAAATTGGATTTATGAACAAGTAAGGATCTAGTGTGTAGAACAGAAGATGTGACAAGAAGCTTCATTTACTGAATCTCGTTATAGACCAAAAGAGAAAAACACAAATGTATAAATGCCAAGAAAAGAGTTACAGATTCCAATCCTAAAGTGAGTCACGGGAATATGCACAGGAAAACCCACAGGAGCGTTGCTCTCCACCAAGGCAGAAATTCATTGAGTTTGCTGCCCCAACAAGAAGAGCTCCTGTTATCCCAGAATAAAAAGCTGAACAAAAAAAAAATCTCAGAATCACTGAGGCTGGAAAAACTCTCCAAAATCAACAAAGCCAAGTTGAGCCCAACCCTCACCTTGTTCCCAGCCCAGAGTCCTGAGTGCCACCTCCAGGAATTCCTTGGTCACCTCCAGGGATGGGGACTCCAAACCTCCCTGGACAGCCCCTCCACAGTGTGGGACACCTGGAGGAGGAGGTGGATGACTGAGGGAGAGCAGATACACCCAGAGAGATCCCAGAGGTTTCTGCTCAAACAGGGGCAAGGAAGAGGCCACAGCTGGCACCCCAAGGCAGTATCCAGCTGGGGGTTGAAAACCTCCCAGCATGGAGACAGAAAAGCTCTGCTGAGCCTTCTCCATCTGCAAGGTCCCTCAGACTCCATGCAGGGACAAGGCTCATGGAGAAGCAGCAGGAGGGAAGTTCTGAGTCACCACTCACTTGAGAAGAGCCTGAGTTCTTCCAGCCTGATTTATTTTATGATCTGTCTTGGGTTGTGGAGCCAGGGGTGTGTATTCTATTGTCATCTATTAAAAGCAGTTGGGGAGATGTTGGTTTTTTTTTTTCTTTATCTCTTGTGACTCAAGGGGAAAGAGGGCTGGATGCCTTCTGATAATGGGCCATTAACACCTCCCCAGGCTATACCCTCCCCAAAGCTGTGCATCCACATTCCATCATCCTATTGTGAGAGGCATCACATCCCCCCTGGCAGTGGAGGGGGCAGGCAGTTCCTGCCTGGATAAAACTGAGACACAGGGACATGAAAGCTGCGAGCTTCACCCGATTTCTGGGAGGAAGACCTGACCCCTTCTCACCCACTGGACCCTTCCCACTCACTGGACCCCTTTTACCATCAAAGGACCCCTTTTCTACAGGATCATCTCTACCTCACCAGAACCACATCTGCCACTCCAGGAGGACTCACTTTTGGACTGTTTCCAACACCCTGACCAACAGGGTGTCAGGTTGTAGCCCTGACTCTGTCAGGGTTCTCCAAAATCGTTGTTTGTTTGTTTGCTGGTTTGCTTGGGTGGTTTTGTTTCCTACTACTTTGTATTGTTAATATTTTTAGTAAAGAACTGTTATTCCTATTCCCAAATCTTTGCCTGAAAGCTCTGGATTGCAAAATTATAATTTGGCAGGTGTGAGGGGTTTGCATTCCCCATTCTAAGGGAAACTCCAGCTTTCCTTGGCAGAGACCTGTCTTTCCAAACCAAGACACGATCCTACCCCAAAATGAGGGCAGAAAAATCACCCATCTGTACTAAGTGACCAGAAATGAGCAATTACAGAATCCCAGACTGGTTTGGGGTGGAAGAGACCTTCAAGACCATCTCAATCCAGCCCCTTCCACCAGACCAGGCTGCTCCCAGCCCTGTCCAACAACCTGTCCTTGTACAATATCAGCACTAAAGAAAAGCTGCCACTTCCCACCAAACTCCGAATGAACCATCTGGTTTGCTCAGCTTCAAAACAACAGACTCTGAAGACTTTATTTCCTTGCAAATAAAAATTAAAATACACTCATGACTATTCTAGTGGTTAGCAACAGGCAGAAAAGCCTCGTTGTCTCCATCCAAACGTGGTTCAAAGGAAAAAGAGACGCTGGAAAAAAAAATCTGAATTACATCTCTGCATGTCACTGGGAATGAAAGAGAGGCATGACTTATTCCTGAAACTCTATCCATGCTTTTCAGTCAGCCAACACAGTCCAAGGAGATCAAACATTTTAAAGACTATCTGTACTGCTGCCAGGTATTTGTAGCAATTCAAATATTGTCTCTAACCGTGGCTGACAGCTTCTGATGTTTCAGTCATATGTCAAATATGTAGTTTTTCACTAAATTGAAAGAAGCAGAGACTGCTCCACATGAGCCAAAGTGGATTTCTCTCTACAAAACAGAGCAAGAGGACCGTTATCCTGTAAAATTCAGGGAAAAAAAACCTGTCAGTAAATTGATTTAGGACTGTGTTCTATTTCCATCTGTGTTGTTACACTGCTATTGTAGCAAATCATAAATATTTTTGCCATTTTTAACCGTGTTTGGAATTGATATTAATGGTGATTTTGCAGAAATACTTTTAAATTCCTGGATTAAACAACAGAAGGGTAAAGAAAAGTTATTGCTAAGCACAGTCAGCCAATATTTGATGCATTTTTAAACAAAACATGATGTAAAACAAAGAAAAATGTAAGGAAGCAACACCTTTCCCAAAATTCACCACTGAAGCCCAAAACCAAGAAGAAATCTGCAGCTCAGTTGCCTCATACCCAAATATTCTGAGAAAATTTTGAAATTTAGGCTTTCCACCTAGGACTCTTCATTCTTCTGTCCAAAACCCAGCATCATTTATCAACAGTGCTGTATTATCATTTGAAAAGCCCCAATTCTTGTGCTTTGCAAACTGAAGATTCAACGGACTGCACATAGAAAGTGAAATAATTCTTAGGGATGCTGCATTAATAAAAGCAATAAAAATTCATCACCTCACTGAAGCCACTTCAAAGCCAATCTCATTTGGAATCCCATTGAAAACCTCCTGTATTTTGTGTTTATTAGAGGCCTCTCAGCATCAGGGGCCATTCTCCAGAGTTATTTTCCATCTGTGAATATCCCACTCCTTCAATCAAGTGATCCAAACTCTGCATGAATTGGTACCATTCCCTCCCAGCACAAGTTGCCTCAATCTGTGATCCTGGGAACCAATTCCCACTGAAGGCAAAAAGTGATGATGCCCAAGGAGAGAAATCCACTCTGGAATAGCAAATAAAAGGACATTTATTGCTGCTCTGCTATTCAAGGGATTGATTTCTGCTCAAGACACAGAACTGAGCCACTTGTAACCTCATCAGGTGTTTCTCAATTTGAAAGATACAACACAAGCAGAACCTTCATCTTCGGACGTTCAAAAAGGCACTAAAAAAACAGAGAATCTGTTGTCTTGAAAGGATTTTATCTGTGTTTTTCGGAATTTTGATCCTGTTAAATTGAATTCTTCTATTTGGTAATAAACAAACCATCAAAACTCATTGATTCTGTCTCAAATTATGCAGCCATTTTATTTCCCAGAGATTTTCCAATTCAACTTGAGAATAAAAGAACTGAAACCAGCAGATAATTTCAGGCTGAAGATGTAACTCAGAAACAAATTGATCTTTAAACAGAATATTTGACTTGACAGTGAAATTCAATGATTAACCTCAGCATTGCCAAGGGAAGATAATTTTGGACAACTTTTGGAACGCCCAACTTTCCCCAAAGACCTTTTGGCATCAAGGCACACAAAAAATTCACGTGGTAAAGAAAATATTTACAGCTAACTGGTGTGCACGTATATGAAGCTAAACCAATTAATAAGTTCGTTTTTAGCTCTGTTTCATTTTTTTCAGCACTCTGAAAACTCAATTCAAGCAATTAATAGGACAGTTTGTAGTTCTTCACTTAATATCCATAAAATATTTAACTAAGTATGAAAATCCAAAGTTAATACCACGTAGTTACCATAAGTCTTTAAATTACTGCCTACAAACAAAGATCCAGCAAAGCCTTGGGAAAGTGGGAGAACACAGCAGGATTTAATGCTCTTTGTATTTTAATTACTAAATTACAACGCTGGTCTTTCAGAGTTTTCTTTAAAGATTGAGCAACTTATTCTGAAATAAAAGCACCAGAGAATTATTACCTTGAGTAGAGCAGCACTGAAAGGGGCTGGGATTGATTTATGCATCGATTATTGGTGAGCATCTTCCTTTTATATAATCCTATAACACGTGTCATTGAATTTCTGTGTCCAACTTCCACTCACTGCACTTTTATTTCTCTTCTCATTTGATTGCAGAGTCTCCAGGGCAGAGCCTGGAACTCACTACACATCTGTGCAGTGTTTAACATAATTATACTTCAAGCTCTGCTGGTGTTTGTGTTATTCTAACAGAAATAAATAATATTCTAAGCACTGAAACTATTCAAACTGGATGGAAAAAGCAGATTTAACGCAAGACAGGAAGGGAAACAAAGACTTGAGTTTTGTAAAGACCACAGTAGAAAAATAAATTATAATAATTTAATAAAAA
>VWYO01009705.1:25537-48758 GCA_013400275.1 Rhadina sibilatrix | reverse complement strand
GGGATAATGTCTTGGAAATTACTGCCTGGTTCCCTGGAAAATCAGTATTCTCTAGGAAAGAATGAGTTTACGGCAAATATGGATTGTTGGGAAAGAGGCAGCGTGGCTCTGTGAAGTCAGATGAGCAGCAGTTCAGCAAGAGTCTGCTGGAAATCCAGTTTGGACTTTCAAAAACCAAAATACCTTCCAAAAATTCCTTCAAAAAGGAACATTTAAAAATATAACACGCTACAGGATTGGAGAAGAGGTTCCAATCCTTTTCCAGAGAGTTTAAAAGGAAAAGTAGGACTGAGTGGTTGCTTCTCATGATGCACAAGAGTGGGATGAAATTCCAAGTGGAGCTCCAGAGGAGCCTCACAGGGATTTGAAAGGATTGAAAGGATTTGAAAGGATCAGAAAAAAAAATTGAAAAAATGAATAGGAAAGTGGCTGTTGAGCCCAGGTTGGATGGATTCCCAAATAACCTGTTCCAAATGACTACAAATAAATATTTTGTGCCCATGGAAATGCAATCTAAACTATGCCTGCACGCTGCTGTGCTCCAAAGTGTCTGTGAAAACTCAGGAATGACATCCTGGGGTTGTCACTGGGAACACCCTGAAATCCCTGGCTTTGTGTGCCACAGCAGCCAAAAATGCTGGCAAAAATCTGGGAATCACCAAGGAGGTTTTTGGAAACCAGAAGAGAGGGAGGGATTTTGCTGTTGCACAGATTTTTAATGTCCTCTCATATTGAGTTGTCTGTGCAGTTCTGTTCTCTGTCTCCCAAAACAGACCCAGCTGAGATAAGAGCAAGTCCAGATGAAGTAAAATAATCAGGAATATGGAGTATCTGCCTTTAGAGGAGAGACTGAAAAGGTTGCAGAGACTCTTCAGTCCTGAGAGAAGAAATCTGGGGAAGTGGAGGCTGAGGATTAAAAAATCATGAAGTGGGTGGGATAACCAAATGGGGACTGGTTTTCAGCAAAATTAAGAACAGAAAAAAAGGCCAGATTGCTTCTTAATCCAACAGACAGAACACAGGACTCTCTGGTCTCCACGGCACTGGAGTCAGACAACAAAATGTAAGGGCAAAAAGATACTCAAAACAGACATGAAGGGGAACTGGCAGAACTGTTCCCTCTACCTCCTCTATTACAACAGCTGTGGGTTCAGGGCAATAAACTGCAGAAAGGGGATGAGGTTTTTTACCCTCCCTAATTCCAAATTTCGGTGTTGGACAGGGAATCCTGTGCTAGAAGAACAGAATTCTGATCCAGAAATTAATTTCTTACATCCCTATCCAAGTACTGGGTAACAGCAATGGCACACAGGCTGTTTATTAAATTGTTAACAAGCACTTTCTGCTGAGGTTTGATGTCACGATTTCCCTCTCACCCATTTGAATATGGCTTATTTTTAAAACCTGATTTCATCTGAGGACTGGGGTGACCCAATTACAACAATGGGAGGGTTGTGAACACACGAGTAACAAGGGTATTCAATTATTCTCTGTGGTTATAAGAAGCTGAATTAATTCAGGAACCACTGGTGAAATATGTATCAAACAATGTATTAATCATTATTACCTCTAGGTAAAGTTTGAATAAACAGCAGGAAAAATGACCCATATTTCAGTGTCTCTACATGGATTTTATACTTTGGGTGCTTAAATGTGGAAACAATGGATTTATTAACCTGTTGGAGTCCAGACCTTGGGAATACCTTCCTTAGGCTGCACAGTCTGTCGTTCAGTTAGGACCCAGCTCTGATCTTAGNTGCAAGCTTTTTGGGTTTTTTTTTGCAGCTCACTCACATCCTTCCCTGAACTCTTTGTATGCTGGTTCACCTCATTTCACAGCTACAAATGACTTGCAACTTGACTCAGCCAATATATCAAACAACAATCAATTTATTTATTCATTATTTCAAATGGCAAAGTGTGAGCAAAGCACTGCACTGGGTACAGTGGGGGTCTCCCCTCCAACTGCACGCCGGCTACAAATTTTTGTTGGTATTTATTGAGCATCTTCATAAGCATTTCTCAGCAGTTGGTTTTTTTTTATGGTTTCCTCCTGGTTTCTATTTGTGAAGTCAGATTTCTGTACCCCATTGTGATCAGTTCCTATTGGCAACGTCGATAATTTCTATAGCCTAAGGTTGTAAATTAGTGATGATCAAGTCCAGCTTCCCTTTTTTAGAAGCATACATCAGTGGTGGTGAGGTCCAGCTTCCCTCTTCAGGATCATAAATCAGTGAAGGTGATCTCTGGCTTCCCTTCTCAGGATTGTCCAGTTTTCCTTTCCAGGATCATCAATGTTTAGCTTGGGATAAGATCACCTCCTTCTTTTATTTAGGTGATTACAACTGCTTTTATATATTCTAAAGCTATGGTTTAAAACCTCTTGCTACAAAGCAGCTTAAAGCTTATAATAATTTTATTTTCAAAGCAAATAATAATACTTCCACATTCTTCTATCCTACATGTTAAAGAAAACTTAAAACCTATATTGTGAAAACTTCAAGGTTCACATTATTTACTTAAAAGCAAGCAAAATATTTATCTAAAGGCCTGTTTCCATGCCTTTTTTGTTTGTTTGTTCGTTTGTTTATTAAAACTCGTTTTTATAACGAGTTCCACACATTTCACAATTACAACTACATAGGCCACCTTTCTCTACTTGACACGGAACACAAAGGTCAGACAAAAACCCACTGGAAAACAGATGGTGATTCCTCAAAGAAGGCACTTTGTCGTTCATCTCCTCCTGCAAGAGCAGCGCTCAGAGTTTGGAGCAAATGTCCTGACTCTCCACCAAGATTTTTTCCTGAAGTATATTGCTGTTCTCACATTAAAACCATCTCCAGGGGTTCTGTTTCAGCATCAGCAGCACCAGATTGTTGCTCAGGGCAGTCCAGCCTCGCTTGCAGTTGTCCACACCAGGACACCCCGAGGGTATATCCATATTTCCCTGCCTAAGGAAAGCAGGGTACGGGATATTAGGAAGGGGATGCATTCCCTTTGTGGTTTTTTGGACACAGTGTCAGGATGTGGCCCAGTCTGGGCTAGGACTGCAGCAGAGACTTAGAACAAACAGCCCTCCAGGTTAAAAAAAAGCTAAAAAACAACACATCCTCTCCCCAAAGGATTCCTGTTAACAGCTGTGCTCTGTGATGCAGAGCACCACAAGAAAATTCAAGGATCTGGAGCTCTTCTCTGGCTCTAACTGCAACTGGGATGACACAGCCTGACTCCATGCTGCCAAACCCTTCCCCATAAAGCAGAGAGGATTAATCCCAATTGTCTCTCACGAAAGGTTTACAGCTGGTTTTAGCTCCTAAACGACACCTGGGTTTGTTGGTTTGGGTTTTTTTCATCCCATTCCATGGTCCCGCTTACTTGGCTGTGTCAATACAGGCATTTAATCCAGTTATATCCCATTTTTCCCACTGTTCAGGGGGTTTTACCAAGCCTGGATTTCACCCTGCCCTGCAATTAACATCAGCTGAGGTGAGACCCATCAACCCCTGCATCCCTCAACACCATCCTGACAGAGCAGTTTAGAAACATCCCGTTTCTCCCTCTTAAAACAGGACCAGTCCAGCCCTTTGGATGGAGGGTGTCTCTGGAAACATCGCTAGTTCTAGCTGACAATAAATAAATAAATTAATAATAAATTTGTACAAATTTAGTTGAACATGGGATGCTCGGGATGGCTGTAATTAAGTGAGTAATTATGCCTGCATGGGTCAATGGTTCCTTCTACAAAGCAACGTAAGAAAATGCAGATGGGTGAAAGTTAAATAAAGTGTTTGAGTGTTTCAGTGTGTTCTAATATATTGCAGGTAAAAAACTTTGGGTTCTGAAATGCTGAAAAATTTCATTTGGATCCTTTCGATGTGTTTGAACTCTGAGCACATTTTGATTTCTGATTATACTGGTCCTTTAACTGTTACTGTGAAGAAAAAGGTAACTAAGAGGTTAAAGAGAGGGGATAAAAAGCCCTCATTGAACAACAACAATAATTTGGGGATAGAATTAAGTCCTTTAGACTGACACCAATTTTTTCCCCCTCATTTGGTCAAGTTGCTCTGCTTGGTTTCAGTTTGCTTTCACCTGTACCCATCATTCTACTCTTTTCTCTCACCTCCACTCAAACCTTTTCCTTCTTTTGGTCTGCTCCGTTTTGTTCTGCAAATCCCTTTGCCCCTAACTGTTTTCTTTCCTTCACTGCTATTTTTCATTCTTTTCTATCTCCCTATTTTCTCACTGCAGATCCTTCTTGTTCTTGTTCTTGTTGTCCTCCTTCTCCTTCTCCTTCTCCTTCTCCTTCTCCTTCTCCTTCTCCTTCTCCTTCTCCTTCTCCTTCTCCTTCTCCTTCTCCTTCTCCTTCTCCTTCTCCTCCTTCCTTGTACATCCCACCCACTTCATATTCTCTCCACCCTTGTCCAAAGTCCATTTCCAAACTGATCCTCATCATGTCAAGGGAGTCAGATGTCTTTTCCAGCCTGGGGTGATGAGCTGTACAAATTCCAGGCCCTCGTGCTGTGATTCCAACCCATTGGCTCTGGTAGAGACACCTGAGGGCCGAGCTTTGGGTCACAGGGACATGAAGGAGGCATCCAAAACACCAGTGACACCCTGGCCTGTGACAGCAAAACTGTGGCCAGCAGGACCAGGACAGGGATTGTCCCCCTGTACTGACACTGCTGAGGCCACACCTCAAATCCTGGGATCAGTCCTGGGTTTCTTATGAGAAGAAAGACTTTGAGGGGCTGGAGCATGTCCAGAGGAGGGAACGGAGCTGGGGAAGGGTCTGGAGCACCAGGAGTGGCCAAGGGAGCTGGGAGGGCTCAGCCTGGAGAAAAGGAGGCTCAGGGGGGACCTTATCACTCTCCACAACTCTCTGAGAGAAGGGTGCAGCCAGGTGGGGGTCAGGTTCTTTTCCCAAGTAACAAGCATTTGGATAAGAGGCAACAGCCTCAAGTTGCACCAGGGGAAATTTAGGTCAAACATTAGGAAAAATTTCTTGACCTAAAATGGCTTTTAAGCCCTGGCACAGAGTCCCCAGGGCAGTGGTAGAGTCACAACCTCTGCAGGTGTTTAAAAACTTGGCACTTGGGGATGTGGTTTAGTGCTGGACTTAGTAATGCTGGGCTAACAGCAAGGCTTAATGATCCTAAAGGTCCTTTCCAACATAAATAATTCCATGATTCCAAGAGCTGTGAACACCTTTTCCCCCATGGATTTTCCCACACAGGTGACAGATCCACAACCTCCCCTGTTCAGTGCAGCCTGATGGAAATCAGTTCCTGATTGATTTCCTGGCTCAGGCACTGGGATGAAAGCCTTCAGCCTGTTTTAGGCAAATGAACCTGGTTCTGTTATTTTTCTGAGCAGTTATTCCAGAAGGGAGGATCTCAGTGCCAGGCTGCCTGACAGCAGCTTTTAGGGGACCTTATTAAAATCAGGGTTGTCACTTCCAGTTAATGGCTGGGCTAAGGGGAAGTGCTTTGTACAGAGTATCTCCAACAAATTTAGGAATAAAATCCAGATCTTCTGAATCCGTGTCTGTTGTAGCTGTCATTAAAAAAACATCACAAATCGGTAAAAACTGAACTTAGCTCAGTTCAGCTGAAATCTGTGACTCCTAAAACCAACAAACATTCAATTTTTCCGTTCTTTTTTCTGAAGTCAAGGCCTGTTGTTTACCTCTGAGGTGCACTCTCAGCTTTTGTGCAGAGTGGAACCTCAGCCAAGCTGGTCTTTTGCCAGCTCAGTTCAAAATTTAATGAGATTCAGCTTATTCTGTAAACACCCTGAATCATGGGCTATGAAAGCAAAATGAAAGATGTTATTTTGTTAACAATATGCAAGACTCATAAATAAGTATTTTTCTCAACCGCAGCATAGTGCCTGTGATAGCCCAGAATGTTTTTGATGAGCTGTAAGAATTCTCTGTGAGTTAAAGCTGTCCCCTAGGCCCACAGGGAAAAAAAAAAATAAAATGTGACAGAGATTTTGGGGTGTTAAAAAGAAAAGAGGATGAGCTGTATTCTATTTTCACTCTCTAACTTCTAGTGGCATCGAGCTCTTTGCAGGTTGTTGAGGGAATTTTTTCCCTGGGAAGCTCAGCAGTGTCACAGTGTCACCAACCAAGATTAGAGGGATGGAGCACCTTTCCTATGAGGAAAAATGGGGAGTGTTGGGGATGTTCAGCCTGGAAAAGAGAAGCTTTGGGATGATCTAATTGCTGCCTTCCATTATCTGAAGGAAGCAACTAAAAAGATGGAGAGAGAATATTTACACAGACCTGGAAAAACAGGATAAGGGGAAGTGGGTTCAAACTGAAAGAAAGTAGATGTAGATGTGATAATGGGAAGAAATTCGTCCCTGTGAGGGTGGTGAGGCCCTGGCACAGGTTGCCCAGAGCAGCTGTGGCTGCCCCTGGATCCCTGGAAATGTCCAAGGCCAGGTTGGACAGGACTTGGAGCAACCTGGGATTGTGGATGGTGTCTCAAGGCAGTGTGGATGGAGTTAGATTATATCTAACATTCTTCCCAACCCAAACCAATCCATGATTCCATTATTTTCTGGTTCATGTCCAACAGCCACACAGAGATGTAAGGAATTGATCTAAAAATCAAATTTCTCCACTCACTTTTTGTCCAGCTTTTTCAATATCTGGTTGCAACTGGAAACCACAGCGAGTGCAGATCCTTCCTCTCTTGGATGATCTTCCAAGGGCTCTGTAAATCTCACTGGGCACACGCCAGTGTCAAGACTTTCATTCCACTGCAGTTTTCCTACCAAATCACTTGCTGTGCTTTATCCCAGTTTCAGTGGAAGAGCACCATCGCAATCAAAGACCTTGCACACACAAAAAAAAAAAATGGTGCAAGACGGTCTCAGGTTGCACCAGGGGAGGTTCACATTGGATTTTAGGGGGAAAAAAATTATTCACTGAAAGGATGGTCAAACATTGGAATAGGCTGTCCAGGGAAATGATGGAATCACAATCCCTGGAAGTGTTGAAAAATGAGTGGATGTGGCACTTCATGATAAGCCATAGTGGGGTTTGGTCAAGGGTTGGACTTGATGATGTTGGAGGTCTCTTCCAACATGAATGACTCTATGAAAAGTTCCCCACTGTTGCTTCCATCTGAAGAACAGCCTGAGAGATGTTCTTGGGCTTCTTATCACACCACCTTTTGTGTGATAAGAGCAAATGTGGAAAACGTCAGGAGTCTTCTGGACCAGATGAAACCTAAACCTGACCTAGACACACTGATGTGTGCTAATGGGCTGAATCAGCTGTTTTACCAGCCTGGCTTAGCAGTGCCCTCTCTAAAAGCACTTGGGCTCTGTCCCTCAGTCAGAATGAAGTCACTGTCCCCTCCGGTGACACGACTGTGGCTCAGGTGCCGATGTGTGAAAGTGGATCATGTTAAATAGATGGGTTAGAACTGCCCTGCTGATTTGTTGGTGAGGGAACATTCTGTGGATTTTTATTAAGTATCTCTTGGGAAACCAAAAAAAAACCAAAAAACAAACCCAAGCAAAATGTTCCAATCAAGCTGAAACTGCCTCTCTGACCTTTCCAGCACATAACATTTTCATTCTTCGTTTCCAAATTACTTTTATCCTTAGTTTTTGCCTCCCACTGACTGTATATTCTGTTAAATCACAAAGAGTGAAATTAAAAAGTAAAAATCAAAGGACCACATTTCTTCTTTGGTTAAATGAAATGTTTTGATTTAACTGAAGCTGTTGGCCTCCAAAGATTGTGTGATACCTTGCCACTACCTGTTTTTGTTTGTTCGTTCGTTTGTTTGTTTGTTTTCCAGGCAGCTTCAAAATGAACTGAAAAAAGAATTCTAGACAAACAGAAAATCCATTGTCTGTCCTCTTCGGATAGATGGGAAAAACAGTCACAGAATATGATTTATATTCTCAGGAAGGACAAGTTCTTGGTGGCAGGAGATCTATTTTAAAGTGGTCTGTGTAGAACCCAGGGCTGATCCTCAAGGCAGTAGCTGGGTCAACAAGGGCGTGAAGCCACCGACATCCTCCCAAACTGCTTCCCATTGTTGCCTTTGTCAGGGCTTAAAGAATTCAGTTAACTCATCCCAAAGCACTTCCAAAGGAGGAAATTCCCACAAGAATTCCCACCATAGGAGGAGCTTGAAGTAGGCCTGGAGGTCAAAGGGGAGGGTGTTAATACCAGGCCTAATCAGAGGTAAGGGTTTGGAATTTGCCCACCCGATGAAATTCCACAGGGCAGGTGCAACAATGGGAAGATTCCAGGCCTGTTGAAGCAGATCTGGGTACCTGATCCAGACAAAAATTCCCAACAAACTGTGGGAAAAGGAAGCAACTGCCTACACACAGGCCATCCCAAGTTGTGGGAATGGAATGGATGCCTCTGGAAACCTGGGACTTAGGCTGTAGAAAAGTGGTACCTCCAGAAGAACACCTGGGGATCTCCACACTGAGAAGACCAGAAGAAGAAGGGCCAGTGGGACACCACAGGGACCCATGCGGGGATGATTCTTTTTTATTTAATCTGCATCTCTTTGTCTTTTTCTCCCACCCTTTACAACACACTTGCTGTTAAATAAAAGCTTGATTTTCATGGTCTCATTTGCACCTTAATTCAGGCAGAGGCATCTTTTAATAATCAGAGCTTAAAATTATTTCAGTTACCATAACATTATTTTGGTGTCAGAAGTGGGATCATGACAGCCTGAGCCACAAGCTGCCTTGGTCTCATCTTTATTTTAGCTCTACCTCCTTCTCTCAGAGCATCCTTGTCCCCATTTTAGAGGTGACAATGCACTTTCAAAGCAGACCTTTCCCCAGAGAAGGTCAGAGAGATCCAGCTGGCTCCAAAACCCCCCTTAATGGGCCATGGGGTTCTTCATCTCCAAAGTACAAAATCCTGAGCTCAAACTGTCCCCTGCACATCTTGCAGTGCTCACACCGTGACAAAACCATCGGCAGCTTTTTATGGAGCAGATATTTGTGGAGCTGTGAAAAAACCAAGCTCCTGTAGCTGGCTGTTCCCATCACTCAGGGAATGCATTTCCACACTGGGAGTCACAGCAGCCTCAGCACTCGGGATGTTCCCTCCTGGTTTTGAGGCCAGTTTTGTCACTTCTGAACTTACACCAGTAAGTCAAAGAGAAATAAATACAGATTCAGTGAGGCATGTCTGGAGTGCTGTGTCCAGTGCTGGGCTCCACAGGGCAAGAGGGACATGGAGCTCCTGGAACAGGTCCAGAGGAGGGTTATGAAGATGATGAAGGGACTGGAGAACCTCTGATAAGCAAAGGCTGAGGGTGCTGTTGAGCCTGTTGAGCCTTGAGAAGAGATGACTGAGAGGGGACCCCATCCCTGTCTGTCCCTGTCTGCAGGGAGGGCTCTGAGCAGGGACCAGGCTCTGCTCCTGGTGTCCAGCAATGAGGGACAGGCAGGAACTGATGTCAGGGAAGTTCCACCTGAACATGAGGAAGAACTTCTTCCCTGTGCAGTCACCAAGCTCTGAACAGAGACCAGAGAGGGTGTGGAGTTTCCCTGCCTTGAGATATTCCAGATCCATCTGAACACAATCCTGTGCCATCTGCTCTGGGATGGCCCTGCTGGAACAGGGAGCTTGGACCAGATGACCCCACTGTGGTCCCTTCCAGCCTGACCCATTCTGTGATTCTGTGAATTACCAAATCCAAAAATGACAGAATGGCTTGGGTTGGAAGGGAACTCCAAGATCACCTCATCCCAACCCCCTGCCACCAGTGGAAGGGACACCTTCCACCAGACCAGGTTGCTTGTCCCTGGCTGATGGTACCGTTACACAATTTCTGTGTAGAAGGTTGGCCTAGACATCAATGGAGCTCCCAGCACAGGAACACAATCCCACCTAAGTGTACCTGGGACTAGAAATGCACATGTGGATGGGTTATGGACCACTGACCACAAGTTCCTGAGATCTCCACCTCATCCCGCCTTGTTTTAGCTACTTAACTGTGTCATAGAATAACTTTAAAGCCTATTTAAATAAGGAAAAACAGCAAACTAATGATCAAGGTCAGCTCCAGAGATGCTTTCCTGCTTCCCTTCACCTGCAAACAGCCTGGGTAACTCAATCCCAATTTACCCAGTCACTAATTGCTAACTGTTAATTTAAACACCCAAGTGAAGATGAGCCTAGGCCTGAAGCACAAACCCATTTGCTGGCTAATTCCTATTCATCAAAGCCTCACTGTCTAAGTCAGGAATTCTTTAAAATCCCATCTGCCAAAGACAAAAGAAATAAATTTAAATATTCTCTCCCCTTTTCACAGAGGCAGTGAAATTCCGCCTCATTTGCCTATGGTTATGCCCTTGGTAAAGGCAACAATCAAACCCAGCTCTCTCTTGCTTGGAGAAAAACTCCTAGACCTCCAGATTTCCATTCAACTTTCCTCAAGGTACAAAAGAAAACAGAGTAAGTCATTTTCCAGCTCCAGAGTTTTGAGCTTTGTGACAGATCCGGGAGTAATAATATTAATTAAAACACTATGCCAGTACTTAGTGGGAATTATTTGGCTGATATAATTAGGAAAGACAACATGTCATTATGCCAGCTCCATGATGTACAAACAGTAACAACATCTCCTGTAAATTATAACAGCAATAGCAATTAGCTGTAGTTCTAATCTAACCTATTGTAATGAGCCATGGAAGGAAACCCAGGGCTCAGCATGAGGCAGCAGCTGCTGAATCTCGGGTAGATGCCATCCATGGCTTTGGTGTAATGTTGTTCCAGAAGCTGGAGGTTGCTGGAGCGGCAGAACTGACAAGGGAATTTGAACACAGATGTGGATCAGGACTCATTAAGAGCATGGGATGTGTTTGCAGGGTATAAAATTACTGGATTCAGCTGCTTTCAGCTACAGTTGTCAGCTTGTTTTCAACACACCTTGAATTGAATTCAATTCCCTTTTTATGCAGTGAAAATCCCTCTGCCCTCCTGTGTTGGGATCATCCTGTGGAGTTACCCTCACCTATCCTGAGCAGAAACCAAAATCATTGTTGATTAAACACTGTTAATTATTCAGATTTTTTTAGATGTTAACTTTCCAGGATTGTGAAACAGGCTTGCCCTGGGCACTGTGGCTTTCTTCTGCTCAGAGAAAAGACAGTTCTAGATGTGGATACTGGTGCTGCAGGTGCTCTTTTCATCCCTTCTCCAACCAGGAGACTATTTCTCCTCCCAAATGCTCCTGCTGGTCTCCTCTTCCTCACACTCCAGTTTCCCACATCCACCAGTTTTCCTCCTGTGCCTCCCTTGGAGCCAAGCCAAGGTTTCTCAGTGGAAACTTGTGGAAACTCAGTGGAAACTTCTTCTTTGCAGGTGGATTCTGAGTTCCTGGGAGGACAGGACACCCTCCTGACTCCTCCAGTGGGATACCTGCCCAGTCCTCTGGTGATGATGGCATCAGGATATGTGGCTGTAGAGGCTACAACTCCCTAAAGTTCCCTTTCCTCTTCTGCTTGGAAACTGTAGAGTAAGTCAGGTTTTGGTTCTTGCCCAGTTTTCACCAAGCTCAAGTAGGTCTCTTCCCACTGGTGTCATCATCTCCTGTCACGTCTCAGGCTTGGCCTGATGGAGTTGTTTGTGAAATACAGAGATAGAGGCACTGAAAGAGAGGCAGTTTAGGGCAAATTCCAGAGAATCCTGGAATCATTCCATCTGGAAAAAACCTCTGAGGTCATGAAGTTCACCCAGCACTGCCAATGCCACCACTAAACCACGTCCCCAAGTGACACACCTGCACATCCTTTAATTCTCTTCAGTGATGGTGACTCCACCTCTGTCCTGGACAGCCTGTTCCAGGGATTGATAACCCTTTCAGTGAAGAAATTCTTTCTAATATCCAGCCTGAACTTCCTCTGGCACAACTGGAGGTGGTTTCCTCTTGTCTGGTTGCTTTTTTCCTCGGAGAAAAGACCAATGCCCACCTCAAGAGAGCCTCCTGTGAGTGAGTGGTAGAGAGTGAGGAGGCACCTGAGCTTTCTCTTCTCCAGGCTGAGCCCCATAGCTCCACCAGTTTCTCCTCCAGACCCTTTCCCAGTTCCTTGCCTTTCTCTGGACATGTTTGACATCATCTCTCCAGCCCTACACAGCTCTGTGTGTAGGACTTCCCTTGGCTGGGACCCACTGCAGGGCTCTGGGAGGGGATTCCTTTATTCCCATATTTCCAAGTGCTTGTAGGTGGTGAAAGGCGATAATTCCAGCTGTGTGAGGCTGCCTGGAAGGTTTCTTGGCAAACCAGGAGCAGCTCTCCTCTGCAGTTCCTTTCTCCTGCCTTTCTTATTCCACTCACAATAAATTGCAGACCAATTACTGCTGGCTGCTGGATCAGTGGGAAATGAAATGTGTCTCTCTTTGCCAGGGCAAGGAGAGAGGGAAAAAAAGGAGCCAAATTTACAGTTAACTCCTTTTAACTTCTTTTCATAGGTATCAGAATTAATCTCACTAATTTAATCCAGTCTTAAGCACTGAGTGTTTTATACATACTTTTTTTATAGCTGGAATTATTGATACTGAAAGATCTATATTGAGCTTTTGCACGGAAAAGAGAGCCACATCCGTCACATTGACTTTTTATTGCCAAATTGAAATTGCCATCGAAAGAAAAATTGATTTAAGGATCCTTACATAAATCTGCATATATGTTCAATAATGTTTATGAATATATATTCAAGAAGACGTTGATATATAGTGATATCTATAAAGATAGACACAAGCTGTGCATGCCTGTGGTGATGGATTGTGCTGGAAGTACTGATAAAACACTCACAGAGAAATCCTTATTATTATCTGGAGGAGACGTTTCCAGATTGAAATCCCTGATGATTTCATTTGTTCTCTGGTACTGGGGAGAAGGAGAGGAATGAGCTGGTAATAGAGCAAATTCTTGGCTTCCTGCTGGGGATGAGCTGTTTGGTCAACAGGACCTTGCATCAGGAAATTATCCCAAATAAACACATCAAATAAATAACAGAGGGGTTTGAGGGAGCGCTGCCTGATGTAAATGCTGTAAAAAATTTACACCCAGTTGTTAAAAGGCAGCAACAGATTGGCCAAATCTGCCCAAGTCCTTATTTTTGCATTTATCAGGGAATCATGGAATGGTTTGGGTTGGAAGGGACCTTCAAGATCATCCAGTTCCATCCCCCTGCCATGGGCAAGGAAGACCTGGTTGCTCCAAGCTCCATCCAGCCTGGCCTGGAACACTTCCAGGGGTGGGGAATAAAGAATAAAGAATAAAGAATAAAGAATAAAGAATAAAGAATAAAGAATAGAGAAAGAATGAAGAGTAAATAGCATCCTGTCTGCAGGAAGAAGTGGTGCAGGGAAAGACAACCATGCAAGTTGAGGGAATTACTCCTGGAATTCACACAGGAAAAATCCAACACCCATGATTAGAGGTCCTTAACACTAAATTGCAGTTGAGCTTATCAAGGACTTTCCAGACTGTGTGAAATGTTGCAGTTTGAAGGTGATTTCCCTTCCAAGATTAGGAGAATACAGGTTGGACGGAAAGAGCAAGAAGAAATATTAAAAAACAAACAAACAAACAAACAAACAAAAAAGAAAACACACACAAAAACCAAAGTTAAAAATTAAACCAACAGAAAAAAACCAGCTGAGTAGAAATTATTTCTTTCTGCATTTTAGCTCTTAAAAGTAATAAAAATAACCACTATTTTTTTGAGAAAAAAAAAAAGAGTGCTCCCAAAATCCAATTGCACCAGCTTAAAAAAAGTTGTTGACAGTATTATCAAAATCCTGTCTTGCAGGGAGGAGGAGGAGTGGTTCTGAACACATTTCAGTAAAACTGACATCTTTGGGTGAGTTCTGACAGGATTAAAAAAAAAAAAAAAAAAAAAAAACCCCAAATCAAAAGTTTTCCTGAGCAGAACAGGAACAGCTGTGGGAAGCAGAGGGGCTGGTGGTTTATATCGCAGAATTAGCAGGGAATTATGGAATGGTTTGGGCTGGAAGGGAGCTCAAAGAACACCCAGTTCCAATCCCCCTTCCACAGGCAGGGAATCTGCCTCTAGAAGGTCCTGTAAATCATTAGGCAGAAGTGTCAGCAAATCCTTTCCTTCCCAGAATATTCCCAGGCTTTACCAGCAGCTCATCTTTTTGGGACTAAACCCAGCTGCTCTTTCCAAAACAGATGCTCCCTCTGTCCCCTCTCCTCCTTCTCCCAATTTCCCCTGTCAGTCCCCTCCTCACCTTTCCCAATTTCCCACCAGATTTCATCCCGTGCTCCCCTTGGAGCCAAGCCAGACGCTCCGGGTGCTCTTTGGAGCTTGAATCAGAGTTTTTTTGGAAGTTCTGACACCCTCCCGACTTCCCCACAGGGATGAAACTGCAGCTTCCACTGCTTTTGGGAGCTCATTTCCTGCCCGACACAGCCATCAGCTGGCTGGATTTAAAATGACAGCGAGACTCATGATCCACTCCCAAACATCCTGGATTCTCCAGCTGGGATTTCTCTCCGGGGAGCAGGACATCACCTGAGGGAGTTGTGTCCTCATACAGTGATTCTCTGTTCAGCAAAGGTGAAGCTGTTCCAGGGATGTTGTGGGAATAATTCCTGGAGATTTTAAGTACAGCAGATTAATAGATTTGAATGGGAAAGCTCTTTGCTAACTGTGCTGTTTGTTCTCAACCCAGCACTGGAAAACCTGGGAAAACAAACCTTTACCTGCTGAAGAATGGCAATGTCTGCTATTCCTCATACATCTCATAGTTTTGCTTACTCAAGGGGGTTTCCCAAGCAGAAGTTGCCCACTGGATTGTTCCTGTTGGAGTGGGACACGACAGCTTCCATCACAGGAACTGAAACTTTGGATAAAACAAATCAATCCTGCCTCAGGAAGGACTCACAGCTGAAAATTGTGCATAACACAGAAAACACCTCCCTTCTCAGCTTCCTGCTTCACCTGCCTCACTTTTTTCCCCTCTTTTTCCATCCCCAGTGCCCAGATTCCCCAGGGAAGTGGTGGAGCCACCATCCTTGGAATTGTTGCAGGAACAAGTTCATGTGGCTCTCATGATGTGCTTTAGTGGAGGTGGAGGTGTTTGGTGACAAGTTGGACTGGATGATCTTGGAGATCTTTTCCAACATCAGTAATTCCATGACCCATAGGGGATGTAAGAATACCAAACATCTCCAGCTCCAGGGACATTGCCACCCTCTTTAGCTGCTTTAATCCTCAAAGGTTTTGCAAATAACAAAAGCTTCAAAAGCACCAAGAGATGCCATCTCTGCTTGTGCACTTTGGCCTCTGCTGATTTCATCTCAGAGCCCAGTATGGAATTTTCTCCTTTTCCCTCCCTTTCCAGGGCTTTCTCCTCATTTCTTTGAGCAGGCTCAGCAACTGCAAGCATCAGAGCCCAGATTTCCCACAGTTTCCATGCCTATCACATTATTCTGAGGTTTTTCTCTACCTCCTATTTTTTTTCCTCATCTGTCTTCAGTCCTCCACAGTCAGCTCAGTGGAGGTTTCTGACCTCTCAAGGTGCTATTGAGCTACTTGGTTTTCTCTCCAGACACTTCTCTTTCTCACCACTTGAAATTCAAGCCCATTATGATGCAGAAAGGAAAAGATCTTCGATCCTCACGGTCAAGGTGAGCTCCGGGATGAAAACATCCACACCCCCAAGGAAGTTACCCCTGAGTGTGTGATTCCTCTGTGTCATTCCTTCCAATTCTGTGTGAAGCACTTTTTTATTGTTTAATACAGCAAATACATACATAAAACAAAAGACTTTATATTTATTATCAATATAAATTTATGCAGAGCCAAGTGTTGGCCTAAATTAAATGACAACACTTCCCATTCGGAATTCATCCAGCCTAGACAAACAAAATACCAATATATGAAGAAAAAACCTTGTAAGATTGATAAAGACAGAAGAATGATGACTTTAAAGTGGATTTTCCTACTTTAAATGCATAGGTTACATTTTCTTTATGCAGTCTTTAAATAATTCATTAGTCCCCAAGACAGTTTTATTAAGTCTGGGAGTATTCCTCTGGAATCCCAAGTAGCTGTAACTTCTCTGAAGCTTATGGGACCAGGCAGTTGGAATGCTAAAACATACTTGGAATGAAATAGTCAGATATTGCTGCTGGGAGACTGCATTTTGTCAGACTGGAGATACTTTTTATTCTCTGAGATCCCAGACCCTGGATCAGGAGCAATCTATGGAGCTGATCAGCAGAGATCCATCAGAATCCAGGAGCTTTTTCAGCTTCTTTCCTACTCAGCTGAGCAGCAGCTCTCACTCGTAAGGACCTCAGGGTTTGAGCAACCATCAAGCTTTTGATTTTTATATTTTTATTTTTTAATTTTTTTAATGGCTCACAGAATGGTTTGGGTTTGAAGGGACCTTAGAGATCACCCAGTTCCACCCCAGTGCCATGGCCAGGGACACCTTCCACTAGGCCAGGTTGCTCCAAGACTTATCCAGCCTGGCCTTGGAAACTTCCAGGGATGGGACAGCCACAACCTCTCTGGGAAATTTGTTCCAGTGCCTTATCATTAGGATTCCTTCCCAATATCCAGTCTAAACCTGCACTCTGTTGGTTTGAAGATATTCCTCCTTGTCCTGTAACTACATGTTCTTATCCAAAGTCCTTCTTCAGCCTTCAGTCCCCCTTCAGGCATTGATTAGAAGGTGCTGTAAAGTGTCCCAAAAGCCTCCAGTCTGGGGCTCTGGGCAGCCTGATCCAATGGAAATGGTTGGAACTGGATGATTTTAAAGGTCCTTCCCAAGACAAACCATTCTGTGATTCCGTGATCCTGAAAAAGCTGGAAACTGAATCCATTCTATATTTACAGAGCACTCAATATCTGTAGCACAGACCGCTCTCCAAACTTCATCAGTTCCAAAAATTGCGTCTCACCTAATTAACAAAACTCCGCTCCGTCTTCCCTCCCTGTTGCTGCATCCTAAGTGGAAATTAGACAGCAATTTTTAAATTGTTTGATATTAAATTTAGATTTAGATTTTCCTCTAAATCATTTAGTTTCTTCTAAATGATTTAGTGGAAACTGAAGCATTAATACGTGTATTTATAAAGCAACACTTGTAGGGCAAGGACAACTTCCAGCAGTGCAGCTCCCTGGATATTCCCTGTATCCTGCTGGAGAGGAGCATCCCAGCAAACCCCACTTGTTATTACACTCAGGTCCACCACTCCCACAACCTTATCATGTTCCACACCACTTATCTCCCCTGACTGACACTATCAGACACGGCAATAAGTGGCTTAACTCCACGTTCCTGCTCACAGGAAAATCAGGAAAATCAGTGGGAAGTTGTGCACAAAGCCCTGCATTCATTAACCCCTGCCCGAGCAGAGGGTAGCATTCCCTGGGCTGGGGAGCTCAGTGCTTCCCCATAAATTTTACATTCCCTTTGCCAGTGGAAACAGATGAAAAAAGACTTCCAAACTAGAGAAAATTTCGGAGGTTCGTATCACTTCAGGTGCCTATCGGATCATTCCTTGACTCTCTTTCACAGTTAATAAAAAACAGGCTATTTTCTGGTATGGTTCACTTGGTCTCCTCTAAAATCTCTTTTAGGAACAGACAATTTCTGTTGTAAAGGCTCTTGACCCTTTAATCTGCTCCTGCCACAATATTCAATTAAACTGATCCCCTCATTTTCCAAGGAAAACCTGTGTTTTGCGTAATAATTTCACCCTGTGGAAAATAATACTCCAACATGAAAAAAGTCTGACAGACACAGCCAGTGTAGGCAGGTTATATCTATATAATAGCAATAATTTTTAAATTATTGTAGTTTTTAAATTATTGTAATTTTTAAATTATTGTAATATTTAAATCATTGCTGGCAGCATCCCAGGCCCACTGAGAGGCCGTGCATCCCTGGGGGAACACTGGAACTGGTACAAGTTGCCTGCAAAGAGAGTAAAAGTGGAAAAAAAAGCATATAATTGCAGAATATTCAGCTGTGTGTTTTATCAGTTTGTTCCATTTGTAGGTTAAAAGTTGTGGTACACAGATTTGGAAGTGTGAGCCAGATAAGCAAGTGGTTAATACCCATTTTAACTTTTTATTTGAGCCTTGAGGGTGAAATCAGCTGGAAGTAAAGGCATAGATGCATTGATACGAGGGATGCAAACTCCCACTCCTGTCACTGGTGGGTGACCTCAGTGGCGTTTGGGGAATTATGGAATCATGAAGCCTGGAGCAGACCTCCGAGACCATCAAGTCCACCCTCCACTGATTACCACCATTCCCACGAAACCACATCACCAAGTGCCACATCTGCTCATTTTGAACACTTCCAAGGGTGGCGGCTCTGCGGCTTCCCTGGGGATCCTCTTCCAATGCTTGAGCACTCTTCCAGTGAAGAATTTTATCCTAATATCGAACCTGAACTTTCCCTGGTGCAATCTGAGGCTGTTTCCTCTCCTCCTGTTCCCACTTCCTCTTCAACTGCACTTGTCAACCCAACAGTCCATCAATAGTCTCTTCCTCTTGAGAAGAATGTAAACATGAGTGTACAGTTACCATAGTAAGAAAGTTGTTTATGTAAAATAGTGAGGGACTCCATTGCAAAAGGTAAACACAGAAGGCTGAAATAGAACTTTAGAAAAACTTCTTAAAGAGACAGAGGAGAACAGCAAAAATGCAGACAACAACCTGCAATCTGCTCCTTTTCTCCAGGCTGAGCCCCACCAGCTCCCTCGGCTGCTCCTCATCAGACATGTTCAATCCCTTCTACTGATGGATCTATAAAACATTAAAATTCAGGGCCTCAAATCCTTCTGTCTCCATTAGCTTCATCAGGAATGTTTTACTAAAATAAGTATTTAGATCCATTGTTGGCTCATATCACCCCTGTGAGTTGCTCCACTGATCCACTTTCCTCATATTTTCATTCAGTTCTATTCTGATGTAGAACGAAAATCTTAGAAGCTTTGCCAATAGTTTCGTTTCCTCTTTATCCATATAAATAGATCATTTTAATTTCCATGGCATGTCTCAATTAAGATAAAAGTGGTGATTTTGGTTAGGAGTCTTCCTTTGGGACACTGCCAACCTGAAGGGAGGAAAAAGCACTCTGGGATGTTGAAATGTGAAAACAAATCCATGCTGGAGTTCTAAAATTATTAATTGTGCCAGGATAGGTTATTCCAAAGCCCTGAAGTCATGCCATGAACCTTATTTCCTTCTGTACTCACTGCTATTATTGGTAAATCATTGATGATCTTTATTGCTTCTTAGCGGGAACACAGTTGCAATATAAATATGAATTCCTTATCTGATCCTGTTCATTTGGAAAATTATTTGCTTGGTTCTTAGAGATGGTTGGATAACCATTTTGAATCCTAATGTGCAGCCTGTTGCTGCCTTTTCCAGTGGTTTGCTTGGTTGAGTTGGGATGTCAGGCACAGCAAGGTCACCGGGGTGAAAATCAAGTGTAAAAATACCTGAAGCAGCTCTGAGAGACTCGGTGTTCCTGCGCTGCTCCACCAACCAGCCATGCCACGGCAAAATGAAAATCCTTCTCACTGCACCTGAGTTAATTTGTCCACATCTGGCTTCATTACCTTGGACACAAACCAAACCACTGCATCCCAGCTCTTTGCTGTTGAGGCTTCGTGCAGTTGTCACCCACACCAGGAGAAGAAACAATTGGCTGTGAATGCGAAAATCAGGAAATCACAGGATGGTTACGCTTCGAAAGAACATCTCGAAGCAAATCCAACCTTCAGGTGGGCACCACCACCATGCTCACCATTAAACCACATCCTCAAATGCCACATCCACGTGGTTTTTGAACACTTCCAGGGGTGGTGATAACCACTACCTCCCTGAGCAGCCTGTTCCAAAGCTTTCCATGATGAAATCTTTCCTAATACCCAATCCCTTGACACAGCTCGAGACAATTTCCTCTTGTCCTCTCAGAGCCTGACACCCACCATGCTCCACCCTCCTATCAGGGAGTTTTGGTCTCCCCTGAGCCTCCTTTTCTCCAGGCTGAGACACTCTCAGCTCCCTCAGCCTCTCCTGGTGTTCCAGACCCTTCCCCAGCTCCATTCCCTTCCCTGGACACGCTCCAGCCCCTCAATGTCTTTCTCATGGATGAGGGGCTCAGAACTGGACACAAGATCCAAGGTACATTTAGGTGTCCTAAAGAACTGATATTCCTTCAGCTCTTCAGCCAAAATAATGTACCATCTCCCTACCTTTGGAGATAGGTATATTAAGGCTGTATTCATTAATATTTAATTTCTCCTAAACTTTTGCTCCTCAAAGTAACAGATTTTTAGACAGAAAAGAGAATTATTTCTCTTTTTCCCCTTGAAAACAAATAGGAAGCAAAATGAATCATTTTCCCCCAATCACCTGCTAATTATTTTTTGGGTTTGTTCAATTTTCTGTTACTCCTGAAGTAATAAGATTTAGGGGAAAAAAAAATAAGCTTATTCTTCATTTTGTTTTATTCCTTGTCCTGAAAATACAACATATTTCCTGATTCCTGTCTCATCTACAAATCAGGGGTTTAAATACTGCTGCAGTAGTCTTGACATGAGATATTGATAATCCTGAATTATAAAACAAAGACTTAATTGCCTCTATAAAGATGGACACTTCCTCAGGATATATGGATTTTTTTTGCCTGGCTGGGAGGCAGCACCGTTGGTATTTAACCCATCTCCACTCTTTTTCCATTTTTCCTGGGAAAAGCAGGCAAGAGGCCATTTCTGGAGGTTGCAATATGATTTATTTTCCATGCTGTGCGCATCAAAAAACAAACAAAAAAAATTATGTCCTTAACTACCCAGATTATCTTTTCCAGCAATTTCATTTTTCTCTAATATCATTCCCTTGGATCCACACTGTTCTCCAAAATGTCTCACTTATCCCTGGTGAACGGTTGTGGGATCGATGGATGATTCATATCCCAGGCTATAATTTCCTGTTGATTTTTAGTGACTCATTTGCATGCTAACTCAGCACCACTTCAAACTGAGCTGAAATGGGCTTATATTTGTTCAATATTGGGTTGCACTAAATTTTCTGCAAAAGCTGAAGAGGATAAATCACCCTGTTAGCATTTTTTGAATTAATGTGATTTTGGAAGAGATCAGAAAAAGGTGTAGTGGGTATTTACCCTCTACCTGTACTCCTGTTGACGATTCCTGTCTCTTTTCCCACTCTGTTCCCTGTGAAGCCAACAATTCCCATTTTCCAGTACATACTTAAAAGGAAGGATGAGAGACAATGGGAATATTATGGGTTTTTAGTTTTACAAAGATGTAAAAAACAGCAATTCCCTGAAATTGAATCAAGACAGAACTTGTTAAAAATGAAAGCAAAAAGGTCAAAGCATAAAAAAAGTTGAGTTTATTTATGGCATCCATTGATTCTCTACCTTTGGGAATCAAAGAACCATGGAATGGTGTGGGTTGGAAGGGACCCTAAAGATCATCCACTTCCAACCCCTTCCAACACCTTCCACCATCCCAGGTTGCTCCAAACCCTATCCAAACTGACCTTGAACAGGGATGGGGAATCTACAAGATCTCTGGACAGAATCATTTACTCAAATCTGAATATTTTACTGGAAGTTAAATTGCAGTTCAGAACTGGAAAGAAGGCACTCAAAAATTGTGATTTTTTTCTAAAGAAAATTGTTACTCAACAGGAGTTGGCCATGAATAAATGAGACAGGGTAAATCTACTTTTACATTATAAAATCTCTCTATTTCTTCATTATATTTGAGTTTTTCTAATCCGTGAGATTTCCAAACACATTCCTTAACTCATGAAAATTAGGATGTATTTTATTCATGGTCACATCCATCGATTATTTTCCCTTCCAAATGGATCTTTCAGATGCCAAATAAACCATTTGGCTCCTTGCCTCAGTTTCCTTCCCACTGATAGAACAAAACAGGACTTCTCTATCTCATTTCAGATCATTGACATTCCACAAACATTCCACGAGCACCCCTCGGTGTGAGGCTCTTGGTGGTTTCCATCATCTCACACTGGAATCACTTTGGGGTTCATCACTGATGCTCCTCTGTGCGTTTATGCTCTGTAGACGTGCTGTCCTCAAAAAGCCTCATTAATAACATTTTTGTCCCATCCATCACGGAAATTCCGTCAGCTGAGTGGAGCAGAGCTGCTGGATTTTAGCTCCCAGATCAATATTTTCCATCTATTAAGCTGGAGAAATGACCAAGACCATTTCTACCACGTGAGGTGATCTACACGAGGAGCATGTTATTAATTAGCACTGCAATTAACACAGTTGAGCTGCCCATTACTAATTCTCGCCCAATGACAGCAGAAAAGGAGAAAAAGTTGGATAATTTGTGCCATTATCATCACATTTAACCTAAACAAGGCCATTCACCACCATGTCCAGCCCTGGCTGGACAGTCCAGTCCATGCCCCAGGAATTCTATAACCCCCCAACTCCCTAGGAATTCTAGAACTTCCCAATTTCCCTCCCACAGTTTTGCTTCCTTCAAATGTTTTTTACATCTTCCTTATCACTCAGGCTTTGTTGCTGTGCTCATCCAAGCAGCTCCCACCCACCTCCCCAGAGCTGGATCCAGTATTCCAGGGAAAAGGATTCTACACCACCGGGGATTTGCGTCAATGAGGTGTGTCCCTGTAAATGAGGGCAGAATTAAAAATTAGGCTTAGCTTGGCTTTGCACGCAGTTTATGGAATATTTTCCAAAGAATAAATTGTACAAAGACCAGCTCCTCTTTGTGCCTTTTTTTNTCAGCATTTGCACTATCCTCCTTCTATTTTTCTATTTTAATCACCTTTTTTTTTTTTTTTTTTTTTTTGGAAGCAGATGAGAAAAAAGGATGCAAGAGCAGCAAAACAAAACACTCCATTAACTTCTGGACAGCTTCCCCCCATCATTTCTTACCCCTTCTGTTTTTCAAAACAGGGATTAATAAATAGAAAAGACCAGTGTAACAACCATAAGTGCAAGGCAAAGGTTCAGTCTGTTTACTTTTCTCTGTAAATTCCTGGGCTTTGTGTAAATCAATTTTTTGTTCCCTTGGAACTTAAGTATACAGTAGAGTAGATTTAAAAAAAAGAAATACATAAAATATATAAAAACTGCTCCCTTTGAGCTTTTTTTTTTTTTTTTTTCATTTTTTTT
>VWYO01009705.1:4349-25480 GCA_013400275.1 Rhadina sibilatrix | reverse complement strand
TTTTTTTGGCAGCAAAAGGGCTTGACAGCAACAGAAATGAAGACAATGAATCAGAGAATCATAGAATTATTAAGGTTGAATAAGTCCTCCAAGAACATCAAGTCCAGCCTTCAACCAAGTGCCACCATTCCCACCAAACCATATGGTGAAATGCCAGGTCTACTCAATTTTGAAACACATCCAAGGATGGTGGCTCCACCATTCCCTGGGAAGCCTGTTTCATGCTTAACCACTCATTCACTGAAGAAACTTTCTTAATATTTAACCTGAGCCTGGAGATCACCACCCAAATGTGCCAAAGGTTGCAATGACCAAGGCAGCAAAGAGGAGAGGAAAGCACAACCTCCACGACTGTGTTGTGTCTCATCATTTATTTGGTTAAAGACTGGAGAAATTATCCCCAGCCGACCAGAAATTACCTCCTTGCCTCCCTGAATTTCACAGGGAAAAGATAACTCTCATTTTTTCCCCCCTTTTTGTTGGCATTTGATGTATTGTGGGCTCCTCTCTGTACCCCTCCAAAAAACCCCAATGGATTCTCACCCAGCCTCCTGCCCTTCATTCCTCTCCCTCCTTTCCCATGGGAAAACTGTCACTATTTGAACAGTGCTGGTTTATTTTCCATGGGAAATCTGCCCTCTCAGCAGCCCAGCAAATCCATTGCAGGGTGGAATTAGCCATTCCCTGTGCTATTTATTTCTTCCATCCATGTTGGATGGAAATCAACGCCTCCTTAAGGGTTAACACTCTTTCATTTTCTTCCTTTTTGTTGGAGCTGGCTCATTCCACGAGGTTTTTTGCTTTAATGAGCCCTCTTTAACTCTGCACTGAAACTGAGGATCTCAGGTCTCATTAGTCTGGCTAATTAACCATTCTCCTCTCTCTGTCTGAGGTTCATCTAAGTAGAGAGAACCTTGAGAAAATAACAATTGCGTTATCATGCAAACTCTTTGGAAACAAGGAAGCAAGTCCCTGATGGAAAAGAGGAGAAGCTTTTAAGTGTGTAGGCAGGACTGAATTCCACGATGATTCAGGAATTGCAAAAGCCGCCCCTCTCCACTTCCTAAAACTGGAGCTTTAAAAAAAGGATAAACCCCAGCGTGCTTGGAACTTGCATCAGCCTGGAGCTGGTGGGGAGAGCTGATCCTGATGGGAGATTTAAAACAGAAAATAAAAAAAGCAGGAAAGTAAAACTTCCTTCATAGTCCAAGACTATGATCAGTTAATCCCTGGATTTCCATGGGCGATAAGAACATTTTCATCCAACCAGTCACTCCAGAATTCCTTCATGGCCTTGGGGAACAACACAATGGAGGCAAAACAGAATTTCAAAAACAATTGGAGTGTCACACCCGGCATGGGGAGATCCCATCACACTCCACAGCTCCCTGGAACGAGGTTGTGGTGAGGTGGGACCAGTCTCTTCTCCAAGGGAACAAGGGATGGGACAAGAGGAAATGGCCTCAAGTTGCACCAGGAAATGCTTAGATTTGATAATGGGGAATTTTTTCACTGAAAGGTTTGTAAACCTTTGGAACAGGCTACCCAGGGCAGGGGTGGAAGCACCTGGAGCCAGGAATTATTCAGAAACCTCTGTATGTGGCACCTGAGGACATGAGTTAGTGGTGAACAGGGTGGTGGTGAAGATTGGACTTGATCTTGAAGGCCTTTTCCAACCATAAGGAGTCCATGATTCTCTTCTGTGATTCCATGAGCTGATCACTCCATCAATCCTCACATCCTAAAACCCTACAACTTTCATGTTCAACCAAAAAAAAAAAATAGAAACAGAATTTAATTTAAGGCTCTGGGATGACCTTATTGTGGCTTTTTGGTACCTGAGGGGGCTCCAGGAGAGTTGGAGAGGGACTTTGGACACAGGGAATGGCTTCCCACTGCCAGAGGGCAGGGTTAGATGGGATATTGGGAAGCAATTCCTGCCTGTGAGGGTGGTGAGGCCCTGGCCCAGGTTGCCCAGAGAAACTGTGGTTGCCCCATCCCTGGAAGTGTCCAAGACCAGATCGGATGGAGCTTGGAATAACCAACATTTGACTTTTCCTTTTTTTTCCCAGGCTCCTTTACATTTGAGGGGCCTTTAAGAAAGTTGCCTTTAGAAATGCAAAAATGTGTTTCACTCCTTGTGGCCTCCCATGTGAATGATGCTATTTACATAATTCCAAGCTTTTTGAAGGAATTATATAGGTTTTTGTCCACAGGGGCTCCTTTTGCTGGATAATGTTTCATGGTTATGTGGAATAGGGGTTAAATGATCTTTCTAAGTTCCCCTATGTCCCTTTTTGATGCAGATTCTCCATAAAAAGCTGAATTAACTGGATATTACCCATTGTGTGCCAGGATGGGGTTGATTTTAAAGGAAAGGAGAGGATAATAATATGGAAAAGAACAAAGTGAAAAACTAGGCAAAAACACAGATCCCTCTCTTGCACTTCTCTTCCTTAGAGCTGCTGCCTGTTGGGACCTGCTGGTGACTGCCCCAATTACCCCAACAGCTTCCATTCCCTGGCTGAAGATCTCGATGCCAAGATCAAGAAAAAAAAATTTCTCCTTCAAAAAAGCCTGGAATCTGTCTGTATTCCCAGTGTGATCCCAGCATGATGGTTAATCCCTGAAAACCAAACATGTCCAAGGGAGATGAGATGAGAAACCAACACTATCCTGGAGACCTTCCCCTGTAGCCAGTGAGACTCTCTTGCAACTTTGGGAAGCACAGGATCAGTTGTGATGACTGAGCACCAGCATTTCCCATTTCCCTGAGTTATCCCAAACGGATGCTTTGCCCTGGGACACTCATCCCTGCAGGATGCAACTGTCCCCAGCCACACAGAACCCCAAGTTCTGAGGTATCAGAAAGAAAAAGGAACCTTCTACACCAAAATAAACTCTCCTAAGGGTTGTAGGGGGAGTTTCAGTGCCTGGCATATTTGTGCCAGGATTTGCGTTAAAGGAAACAAAATTCTCAAGTATTTTCTGGAGGGTGGAAAAGATAATCTAAGTTTTGCAGTCCTCCAGGTGTGACTCAGCACTGCTCTTGGGTTAATTTGAGGGCACATCACCTCCAACACTGCCCTAGGGCAGTTTAATATTTCCCAGTTAACAGCCCTTAAATATTTTGTCGCTGATGTTTGCAGTCAAGGTCATTGTCCTGGAGCTTTTCTTTCTGGGTTACCATCAAATTTCTGCTTCAGAAAAGTAGATGGACAGACAGGCTAAAAAATCGCTGCTGTAAGTTCCAAAGGAAGAGACAGGTTCATGGAGACATTTAATTATCAGAGAATGGAGTATCTGAGAATTGAATTGTTTAGATTGAGAAAGACCTTTAAGACCATCAAGGTCAAGCAGTGACCCATCCCCACCTTGTCACCAGCCCAGAACACTGAGTGCCATGTCCAGGCCTTCCCTGGACACCTCCAGGAAGGAGGACTCCAAACCTCCCTGGGCAGCCCCTTTCAGTGCTTCACCTCTGTTTCCATGAAGAAATTCCTCCTGATGCCCAACCTGAGTGCAATTTGAGGCCGTTTCCTCTCATCCTGTCCCTCGTTGTCTGCCAGCAGAGCCTGACCCACCTGGCTGCATTTTCCTCTCAGGGAGTTGTGGAGAGTGAGAGGGGCCTCCCTGGACCTCCTTTTCTCCAGGCTGAGCCCCTCCAGCTCCCTCAGCCACTCCTGGTGCTCCAGACTCTTCCTTACCTTTGTTCCCTTCACTGGATATGCTCTAACCCCTCAACGTCCTTCTTGTTATGTAGAGCCAGCCCTGGACACAGCACTCAAGGTGCTTCAGCAGTGCCCAGCACAGGGGGACAATCCCTGCCTTGGTGCCCTGGCATTCCCTTTGATTGATTCCTTATGGTTCCCTTACTTTCCACTACACCAGGAACCAGGTACTCTCTGCAGCTTCGCTGAATTTTGTCATATTTTTAAAAAAAGAAAAAAAAAAAAGAAAAAAAAAGAAAATCCTTTTAAAATTATTATTTTCCCCAAAAGAGACCTGCAAGACAAATTTTTAGAAGCACAGCAGAAAGCAGGCATGGTGCCATATCCTGAATTCTCCTCTTTTCCACACGCCCTGCTGCATTTTCAAGGATTGCAGCTTTCCTTGCGCAGGGTGATGCTGTTCCGTGGTTGCGTCACTGTGATCACATTTTGAGCTAAAAAATCCCCCGAGCTGGGATTCACTCCTCCAGGTTTTGCATCAGAATCGCTCCCTCCCAGCTACTGAAATTATCGACACCTCTGTCATTCCTCAGGAGGGTGGATTTGTGCTTCATTTGTACACACTTCACTCTGTGCTGACAGATGTCTTTGGCTCCTTGGAGAAAGTCTTTATGAAAAATGTCAGTGATATCAAAATAAGCCACAGGGATTTATTCACATGTTATCACTAGAAAAGATATTCCTCCTCTGTCTTTTATTCCCTGCCTTACAGTAGCAATAATTTTCATATTCGCTTCCACTTAAACATTGGTTTTTTGGTGACTGGGCTGTGCAGTTGCACAGGACACGGAGAGCAGATGAGAACCTTCAGGAGTGGTGAGCAGTCTTCACAGGTGATCTCTCTGCTGATAATTAAAAGGTCAAACCCGCTGAGGGTAGAATCATGGAATGGTTTGGGTTGGAAGGTGTCACAATACGACACGAAAGAACGACACTCACACACTGAGATGTCCAAGGCAAAAAAAAAGGGGAACTTTATTTACAGACCTCGACATTTATACAATTCCAACAGTGACCATGGATTGGATGAAGAAAATCGTCCTCTCCAACCACGCTGGTCAAACCAATAGTCCATCAATTCTCTCCTCCTCCAGAAAGGAATGCAAAACAATCATTATTTACATGAAAAGTGCGTGAGAAACTCCATCTCAAAAATACAGACATCAGAAGGCTGAAGGAACTTTAGAAAAACTTTAGAAGAACAGGGTGACAAAAGCCCATTTTATTCCACCCCATGCCACAGGCAGGGACATCTCCCACTATCCCAGGTTGCTCCAAGCCCAGTCCAACCTGGCCTTGCACATTCCCAGAGATGGGGCAGCTACAGCATCTCTGGGCAGCCAATTCCAGTGTTTCACAACCCTCTCAGTCAAGAATTTCTTGTTAATGGCTCAGATGTTTTTTATCATGATCTGGACAGAGCACAAGCCAGGGGCTCCCCCCAGCAGGTGCAGCGAGCAGTGTTCCTTCTTTCATGGGGATGGGGATGAGAGGTCGCACCCCTGGATGTGATCCATGCTGTATCAGGGGGTCCTGGAGCCCAAAATCCTCCCTCCCAGATTTTATTTATTCATCCCAATGCAGTGTGTGCATTTTTTAGGGATGGATTTTCTACTGTCTCCAATCAGGACAAGTCTGCTCTTTGTTAATAAAGTTTTAATTTCCGTTCATGATGTTCAAGGCCATGGTGCTGATTTGTTCAAAAATCATTCCCCAAATTCATGGAAATGATGCCTTCCCTCTCTCTTGCAGCAAGACTTCTCCTTGAAAAAAGAGGGAGGCTCCTCTTAACAGGAGCCTGGAGTGACAGGATAAGGGTGCCTGGCTTCAAACTGACAGAGAGTAGGTTTAGATTGGATACTGGGAAGAAATTCTGCCCTGTCAGGGTGGTGAGGCCCTGGCACAGATTGCCCAGAGAAGCTGTGGCTGCTCCATTCCTGGGAATGTCCAAAGCCAGGTTGGACAGAGCTTGGAGCAATCCAGGACAGTGGAAAGTGCCTCTGACCATGGTAGGGGGTGGAATGAGATGATTTTCAAGGTCCCTTCCCACCCAAACCATTCCTCTCTGAAACACACCAGAGTCCTCCCACTCCACAACTCTAGAGGTAAAATAAAAAACCACCTTTAGAACTTCTTTGAGCAGAAGAATCCTGATTCTGTAATAACAGTGATGGTATTGCACCAAATTCGATAAATAATGTCTTTCAGGGTTTATTGCTCAGACACCTAAAAGGAGAAGATAAAACTGAAATGATCACATTACAGATGTTGCACAAAGAATGACTTTTCCTGTCTAACGTTAATAGGCAAATAAGATATATTTATGTTCATACATCACCAGTTTTGAACGGAATATATTATTATGCTAAAAAATGCCATAAAAATAGCACAGCACACTTGGACTGGCAGTCATCCGTACCAAAAATGACATCCTAGAGCTTGGTTCTGAAACACAAAATCTACACGGCTGTGAGAAATGGGAAAGGGTCAGAGTTAAGGTGACTGCACCTGGGCTAATTCCACAATTTCAATGCAACATCTGGCTTCCAAGACTCCCTGTTCATCTCAGTTCTTCACCCTTCAGAAATCATAATCTCTAAGATGATCTTGAGGAGATGACTCAGTCTGCTGGAAGCTGAAATCAGTGGGTAAAATCCTGCATCTACTGAAAATAAATGCCTAAACACACATTGCCCTTAAAAAAAGGCAAGGTTTCTGCCTCCAAATGCTTTAGACTTGTTGGAAGACACAGTCTGAACTTGTTTCCTGTGGAAATTGTGATGGAAGACAGATTCCTGAAAGGTCTGAAAACAATTAATAATTATAGCAGTAGAGATTGGATTGTGTTGGAAGGGACTTTAATGATAATTAAGTTCCAATCCCAGGTTTTTTTGTTTGTTCCTGTCTAGAGGTGAACGATCCAGCCTGGATCTCTGGGATTGCAGATGTTAAATCTGTTTAAAATCCTGTGCATGGGCAGGAAGGACCATCCCATGTCCAGTGTCCTTCCCACGACCCCAAAAGGCAGGGCAGGGAGTCAGGGGATGAATCTCACAGCAAAGTCAAATCCTACAGCCTGGACCAAAATGGATAAGGGGTGAGCCAGCTCCCAGGTGACAGCAGGGCCAACATCAAAAGTCTAATCCCTTTCCAGGCCTTTCAGAAAAATGGGAGATAAGAGGAGGATTTGTTTAAAGGAAAAGCTCCCAGAGTTCCACCAAGGCTCCCCCAGCATCTGGATCTTGCTGCCCTCCCTCACTTTCCAAAAGGCTCCAATTCCACTCCAACATTGCAAACATCATCCTCTTGTCTGTCACTAAAATTTTGCGAGGGCATCCAGAGGAGAAACTCCCTCCTGTGCCCCTGGCACTGGAGGAGGAGCAGAGGCCCAGATCCAGCAAAGCCACTGGATGCTGTTTGCAAGCACAGTGGTGTCCTGGTGTTCCCAGGACTCCGGGCACATCTGGGGGGCCCCTGGTGTCATCAGGGCTGTCACCAGGCACTCTGCTGCAAGCAGAGCACTGTTAGCAGCCTGCTGTCCCAGGAAATGGAGCAAAACCTGGATTAACCAAGGCTCTGAAGGCACAACAAAACCTGGAGGCTCTCACCCGGGGTCGCCCTGTCTTTGAGAATGACGCGGTGATTTTGGGCCAAGGAAGGTGTTAATTAAACCCACACTGGCTCCTGCTAAAGCCTCAGCAAGGTACAGGCAGGTGAGAGCCTGTTCAAGGGCATTTGCTTCTCTCATTATTTACACAATTCATTGTTTTTAAAGTCACTCTCTCGGCTCATTGCTTTTTTTTTTGGGGGGGGGTGTTTTGTGTGGATTTTTGTGGGGTTTTTTTGGGGGGATTGTGTGTGTAGTTTTTGTTGTTGTTGTTGCTTTTGTTGTTGTCGTTTTTGTTGTTGTCGTTGTTTTCAAATTATTTCTGTTGAAATTTATGGAGTAAAGCTTGTAAGGAAAGCCACACTTCTGCTGAGAAACCTTTTCTGAGCTTGGCTGTAGACAGGATTTTCACCCTACAAAGCCCTGGCATAGCAGTTTTGTGCAGAAGAAAATGCTGTTTTGTGTTTGCTGTGTCAAGGGATGCCTTCCAGGTCGTGGTTTACAGGAGATACAGGGGGATCTGGGAGAAAATTCCTAATTATCTGCTCTTGAGCTGCTGCAAAAAGAGGGTCTGGAAGTGCAAAAGGATTTAAGAGGAATTTATCTCCATTCCTAGTACCAAAAAAAAAAAAAAAAAAAAAAAAAAAAAAAAAAAAAAAAAAAAAAGTGGGAAATAGGCTTGCATTAAAAAATGAGTATTTTGTCTATTGTATCAATATTAATATCGTAATTGCATTCATATTGTGTTTGTTTGAAGCATTTATTAACAAGGCCAAGTGTTGGTGCTGCTCCAGGGTCAATCCAGGCTGGGGATGAGCAGATGGAGCAGCCCTGGGGAAAAGGACTTGGAGAGCTGGTGGGTGAGAGGCTGGGCATGACCCGGCCGTGTGTGCTCCAACCCCAGACATCCAAACGTGTCCTGGGTTCATCCCACAGTTTGGGCAGCAGGAAAGGGGGGAATTCTGTCCCTCTGCCCCATTCAGGTGAGACCTCACCTGCAGAGCTGTCTCCAGCTTCCCAGCAAAAGAAGGACATGGAGGTGCTGGAGAGAGTCCAGAGGAGGCACCAACACAATCAGAGGGATGGAGAAGCTCTGCTGTGAGGAAGAGCTGAGCGAATTGGGATTACTCAGCACAGAAAAGCTTTGTGGTGACCTAATTGTGGCCTACAAGGACCTGAAAGAGACAATAAGGAAGATGGAGAGGGATTATTTACAAGAGCATGGAGTGCCANCCTTCCAAGCCAGACCATTCTATGGTTCTGTCATATAGATAGATGTAGCTATAGATACTGATCTATACGGTATAGATAGCAATGCACACAGAGATCTAAATATATGTACTGTGAAAAGGAGAGAGCAGCTCTTAGTCACACCATCCTGGCGCGGAGCTTGGAGAGCTGGTAATTGTGTGACTGATAATTTCTTTCGTGCAAGGAAGGGGATTTTGCCCCACAGGGAATGGCCCAACCTGCTGCCACAGCACTGAATCATCAAAATAACCCTGAGATTTCCACCTTGGTCCCCAAATTCGGCCACAACTGTCTCAAGATTTCATGTATCTCTGTTGGAGATACATATATTTCTTGGAGCAAGTCCAGTGGAGGCCACAGAGATGCTCCAAGGGCTGGAGCCCCTCTCCTCTGGAGCCAGGCTAGGAGAGCTGGGAATGTCCAGCCTGGAGAAGAGAAGGCTCCAGGGAGACCTCAGAGCCCCTTCCAGTGCCTAAAGGGGCTCCAGGAGAGCTGGAGAGGGACTTGGGACAAGGGATGGAATGGCAGGACAAAGGAGAACAGCTTTAAACTCACAGAGAATGGGTTTAGATGGGATATTGGGAATGAATTCTTCTGTGACGGGGTGGTGAGGCCCTGGCACAGATTGCTCAGAGAAGCTGTGTCTGCCTCTGGATCCCTGGAAGTGTCCAAGGCTGGTTTGGATGGGGTTTGGAGCAACCTGGGATAGTGGAAGGTGTGCCTGCCCATGGAACGAGATGATCTTCCAACTCAAATCATTTCATGTTTCTAGGGAATTTACGGAATTGAGAAGGGAAGAAGTGGTGTAGAAATATGAAATTGTTATCCTGCTCCAGCCTTGTTCTCTCTGGAGGAGAAGGAAAGCAAAGGACAAAGGGAATCGTAATTGTACCTTGGAGGATGGTGCAAGCTGGCCTCTAAGAGATGCATAAAACATCTGTTGGGAACTGGATGCATTTCCAGCATGGATTGTTTGGAGAGCTGAGCTCTCTCTTCTCTCTTTACTAATGTCCCTGTAGAGAACTGATAGGAAACTTGTTCCTGATAAGGGAAAGGATTAGGATGGGAATCACTGGAGGAGATAAACTATCAGCTCGTTTTTAGCCTTCCAGAGAAATTGGCCTCAGAGCACTTCCAGAGCCACCTTGCCTGGCAAACTTGCCTCCCTTCTCTACAGGAAAGCCCAAATTTTGATATTTTAGGGAGCCACGGTGAATGTGAGCTCCTTTTTTTTGGAAGGGATTTTAGATTTCCATCATCAATTCTGTTACTAAGTGACAGTCATTAACCACTGCTGCTTTCAGGTCACAGATGCAAAGCAACTTAACCTGACTACAGTTTGCTACCTGGAATCTCTGAAAAATTGGAAAAACAGCTAAATTAAGGAGCTTTGCTCATGAGTATTCGGGACCCAAATATGCAGCAGACAGTGCTGAGAGCTGGGAAAGGAATTAAAACTGATTTTCTTTTTAACCTGTCTAGAAATCTTTGGCTGAGTCCCATCATCATTTGGCAGAGCAATTCCTCACAGATCTTTATTCATCCTGATTATTTTGTTCTGTGCACTGTAGGATTTATTTTCTCCCCTTAATGCAAGGCAAATTGTATGCTTGAAATGGAGAATGGCCATTTTCACCTTGCATAAAGTGAGAGGTTAATTGTCCAGCCAAGGAGAAAGGCTCTAATGACCACTGCCCATTAAAAACGTCAGGGAGATTCTGCTGTGCACTTTCTCTTTTGGAATAAACCCTGTAGGAGAAAGGGAGTCCACAGTGTGTAGTTTTATTAGCACAATTCCATCCCGTTTTCCATTCATTTCTCGCTAACTCTGCACCGTAGTAAAACAAGTCATGTCTGCATTTTATTCCTCTGGCAAATCATCCAAAAACAAATGGAGACTTTCACTGCTCCAGCTTGGCATGTGCTGTTTTAAAGTTTTTCTGCCTGGATAGCAGGGGAAGGTGTCCTGCAGTGACAGATGCAGGCAAAGGAGGAACTTACCACTTGTCCTCAGATCCGGACAGATGTGAGTCAGCTTTAGTCTGGAATTCTGCCATAAATCCATCGGAGGAGCCAAGGTCTGTGTCCATGGCTTTATACCCCACACAGGGCCAGTGTTACACAGCACTTTTTTTTTTTCATTTAGAAACAAAAAAGCAAAACCAAAATAAAGCAAAACAAACCAAAAAAACAATACCCAAACCAAAACAAACAAGCAACCAAACAACCAAACCCAAAACCAACACCAAAAAAAAAAAAAAAAGAGTCCCGTTTCAGGCTTCAACTGCTCTGCAGAATAGAAGGATGTGACAATTATCAAGGAATTTATCTACCTAAGAGGATTATTGTCTTCATCCCAGAGGTGGGAAGTTTAGATGCAAGGAGTATTCCTGATCCACAGAATTCTTCACCATCTGTTTGAAGATTCTTCCCTTCTACACCACCCTCGTGAGACCCACCTGAAGCACAGAATCCAGCTCTGGGGTCCAGCATCAGAGGGATGTGGAGCTCCAGAGTCCAGAGAAGGCCACAGAGATGTTCCAAGGGCTGGAGCCCTTCTGCTCTGGAGCCAGGCTGGGAGAGCTGGGAATGTCCAGCCTGGAGAAGAGAAGGCTGCAGGGGGAACTTCCAGTGTCTGAAGGGTCTCCAAGAGAGCTGGAGAGGGACTTTGGATAAGGGATGGAATGTCAGGACACAGGGAATGGCTTCAAATTGCCAGAGGGCAGGGTTAGATGGGATATTGGGAAGGAATTCCTCCCTGTGAGGGTGGTGAGGCCCTGACACAGGGTGCCCAAAGCAGCTGTGGCTGCCCCATCCCTGGAAATGTCCAAAGCCAGATTGGATGGGGCTTGGAGCAAACTAGGATAGTAGAAGGTGTCTCTGCAGGGGGTGGAATGAGATGATCTTTAAGTTCTCTTTCAGCCCAAACCATTCCATGATTCCACTTTTTTTAACAAGTCTCTGTTTGTGATATGAAACAAATCAGTGCAGGGACTGTTCTCTGTCTGTGAGGTGAATCTGCCCAAACTGTCCAGGTTCACTTTAAATAACATTTTTCCCTGATTCCCCTGTAGAACTCCTCTGGTTTTCTGGTTGATTTTTACACACCATAATAATCCAGGTGCATGTGTCCCAAGCATCTGATCTCAAGTGTCTGATTGAAGGAAGGTAAACAAACAGCAAACTCTCAAATTCTTTCTTTTCCCCCATTGATTATTTAATTCAGGATCCTATTTATTAATTGGGATGTCAATATTAATAACTTGCTCCAGACTGTGGGAAATGCTGGGCAGTCTGAGAGTGCAAGGTGAGAGCTGAGAGCTTCCAGCCTTGATGTTTCCTTATTTATAAGGAATATCTGCGGTCTCTCAGCAGGGATAGCAAAGGCTGGTGGAGGGCAAGCTCCCCAGGTTTATTCCCCTCTCTGCCAGCATGGCCTGGAGCAGATGATTCCATGATTTTCTGCAAAGACAGCTCCTTTGTCCAGTCTTTGGAGCAGCGCAGAGGAGAAGTGCCCTGCAGACATTCTGGTGTTCTGTTCTGCTGCAGGAGAGATTTTCGTGTTCCCACAGTGCTCAGCACAACAGGGCTTTGATCCATAGTTAAGCATCCAGGCTCTGGAATAAATAAGGAATATCCAAGCTCTGCTTGTATTTTATTGTGGATGATCCCTGTGACCTGAAAACCTCATCCAGGCTTGTGACACAAAGGTAATTCCTCTGGCACAAAGTGTCCATTTCCTGACACAACGCACAGGGAACGGGTGAAATTCTTCCCACAGGGTATTGCGTCCACTTAAAGTGGTTAAAAACGAGATAAGTTCCTGGGGGAGGGAGAGAGGAGCTATTAATACAGGAATATACAACACAAAAATCCCCTGTCTGTGTCCAAAGACCCTGAGCCAGGATGTCCTGATACAGGACCAGCACTTTAGGGGAATATATCACTACATCCCCATCCCTGGAAGTGTTCAAGGCCAGGCTGGATGGGCTTGGAGCAACCTGGTCCAAGGGAAGATGTCCCTGCCCATGGCAGGGGGCTGGAACTGGATGGTATTGAAGGTCCCTTCCATCCCAAACCATTTTTGGATTCAGTGACACTCACCCTGCGTAGTTTTTTCTATGCACATTCTCTTAATCCTGTGAATATTTGATGTCAGTTTACAAGGACTTGATCCTGACCCTGTCCAGATGTTCTTATCTAGATCCCTATGGTCACTCCTGACTTGCAGATGACACAGATCAAACCAACAGCCCAGACTTTCCCAGCCCTGGTTTTCCAGAGAGTTTAGGATTATCTCCCCATCCAGACAATTACAGAGCCTGGTAATCTCAATTAAAATTCTGGAGAACAGCTTTGGGTTATGGGGGATCACAGCACACCTTTTTTTATCAAATGAAACAAAGAAGCCAAGATAAATTTGTAGACACGGGAGGCTTCTTCAAAAATTGTTTCTGAGTCTGTAGGTGCTTTAGTTCCTTTGATATCTCAGTGCTTTGATGTCAAAGAATTGACAAATCCTTTTGCTTTCTGGCCTTGCCCTAATCATTAGGTCTGCTGAGAGGGATTCCCTTGGGATGGATCCAGAGGAGCAGGTGGCGGGGGTTGGAGGTGAAGGTTTTCATACCAAATTTGTGAAATCCCAACACTGGGAGCTGGAATGGGCTCTTCCCTCTCCCAGTTGTCTGGAACACTCAGCCACACAATTTTTACAAAATCAAACCCATCATTGACAGGTGGATTTTGATGGACAAGTCTGAACAGAAAAGGCCTGAACAAAAAAACTCACAATGAATTCCATCCTCAACCCAAGTTTTGGAATGACATGGATTGAGCAGAGACACCAGGAGAGGGAATATCTCTGTAACCAGGCCCAGGTGTGCTCAGTGAGGCTCTCTCTGATGTTTTTTAAGCTCACACGGGCATCCACAGATCTCCTGGATCATTGCACTGACTCAGGGAGAGGCTGTCATGGGGAGCAATAACTGGGGAAATTAGAGGCAATGGGACTTGAAAAAATAATATTTTTTTCAGGTAATTCACTCTGAAACAGTTTCATTTCCACTTAAAATGGAAATGTTTTATCCTGGACCTACAGAGACATAAATTCAAGCATTTCTATCTTGAAATTCTGTATCTTGAAATATTTCTTCATTCTATCTGAAAATGTATAAACCAGGTTTAGGGTTTTTTTCCCATTTCTTTTTATTTCAAGATGCCCAAATAGATATCCTGGCATGCTCAAATCACTGCCCCTTTTGATGGGGAAGTTTTTCCTGATATCCAACTAAACCTCCCCTGGCACAACTTGAGGCCGATTCCTCTTGTCCTGTTGGTTGTTACTTGGGAGAAGAGACCATAAAACCTCATTTCAGGGACTTGCAGAGAGCAATAAAGTCCCTCCTCAGCCTCCTTTTTTCCAGGCTGAGCCCACCCAGCTCCCTCAGCCACTCCTGGTGCTCCAGACCCTTCACCATCTTCCTTCCCTTTTCCGGACATTCTCCAGCCCCTCAATTTCTTCCTTTTTTGAAAATTTTATCACTGTCAGCTCATCTTCATATTGCTTCCAGCCCCAAATCCCTAAAGAGGAAACAAACATGAACTCATGCTGTGACTGCTGATGTTCAAGGAGAGCCTTGACTGGGATTCCTTGTGGGGTTCCTCTGGTTTCCCTGGTTTTTTTGTTTTGTTTTGGGGCTTTTTTGGTTTTGTTTGGGTGGGGTTTTTTGTTTGTTTTTGGTGGGGTTTATTTTGGTGGCNTTGGTGGTTGTTATTGTTTTTGGTTGGTTGGTTGGTTTGGTTGGTTTGTTTGTTTTTTTGCTTGTTTGGTTTTGGTTGGTTGGTTGGTTTTGGTTGGTTGGTTTGGTTTTTGTTTTTTGCTTGTTTGGTTTTGTTTCCTTGGTTGGTTTTGGTGGGTTTGTTTGGTTTTTGTTTTTTGCTTGTTTGGTTTTGTTTAGTTGGCTGGTTTTGGTGGGTTTTTTTGTGTTTTGTTGTTGCTGTTGTTGTTGTTGCTACCTCTTTCCCCTTGCCTTGCATCTGCACTGTGACACTTTGGGAGATGGAACCTCATCACCTCCTGGTCTGCTCCTGAATTCAATCCTGTCCCAACAGCAGCCACCCGTGCTGCCAGAGCAGCCAAGCTTCTCCTGCAGAACACAGTGATCCCAGCTTCCCATCCACGTGGATCACACAGGTTTGGAGTCCTTCTCCAGGAGAAGGAGCAGGGCTCTGATCCTCATCACAGCCCCTCCCTGGGGGTGCAAAATTATCCTCTCACAGATGCAGCAAACCCCGTGAGGAGCCAGGAACACTCCAGGCTACGAACCTAAAAATGACTTTAAAATGGTCTTGTGACTCAGACTCAGTGCTGGGGAAGGAGGAGGGATGCAGAGAGAAATTTTTAAAAAGTATTTTAACAACCTCAGTTTAGTCAGGGATTTTATATAAGTTAAATATCACTATTACTAAATGAAGCAAGAGGTCGGAGATTAAATCTGCATTTGCACTTAAGGACTATTTTGTCATTTGTTTTTTGCGTTATTTTTAGTTTGGCCAGGGTGGAAAGTAAAAATAAAAGCCAATTTGACATGGATGACTGAAATTACAAGGGGAAAGTCCTTCCTGATCTGACCAGATCTGCTGCCTGATCCAAGAAACCTTTTTCCACAGCCTTGGGAACAGCAAGAGCCCATCTTTGATGATCCCATTCCCAACTTTATCTTCCCTTCCATGAAATCTGGCTTTCCCAGGCTTCCCTTTTGACATCTCTTGGTGTTTCTAGAAGGCAAGATCTGAGCAAATTGTCCCAAAAGTTCTTTCCAAATTGTTCTATTATTATTATTATTATTATTATTATTATTATTATTATTATTATTTAAATTTTCTCCTTTTGTGGGTGTGTTTAAATTTATGGAAATGCTCGAGGAAAGCTCTGCACAGATCCATGGGATGGTTTATCTTGGAAAGCACCTTCAAGATGATCTCATTCCAACCCCCTGCCATGGACAGGGACACCCTCCATTAGACCAGGTTGCTCCATGCCCATCCAGTCTGGCCTTGAACATCATTCCTCAGGAATAATGAATAGCCAATCCAGTCTGGATATTTCAGACAGTTTTGCCTTTAAAAATAATGCAAAGGAGTAAAAGAGAATGTGTTAAGTGATTTAAAGCCTTTATTTGGTTTAAATGATTGCCATTTGTATCTCCTAGCAGCACAGGAGTGTGGAAGCAATTCCTCTGCACCCCGGGAACAGGCAAACACCTCTTTGCAGTGAGTTATTTTAGGTGACATTCCCTAAACACTCAGCAATCCATCAGATCCCTGTAATGCATTGGTTTTTCAGCACAGGTTTTCTGTGAAAAATAATGAAATAAAGGAGCACTTGGAGCGATTTGAAAAGCCGTGAGTTGTTTTCTGGCCATACAAAAAGGGGGATTAGATATCTTGGAAATTCTTGCTTTACTTGCTGAGGCCTGTTCGAGTTAAAACTCTTGGAATGACACTGTGGTCTAAATATGAGGCCAAATATGCAATTTCAGCGAAGGTGGTGGTGTCTCCATCTCTTATTTCTGGGGATTTCCACCTCAGATGGTGAGGACACACTCACAGCATCAGCAGCAAATCTAACTTGGTGCTTTCCCACCTCCCAGCCATGAAAATCCCTTCCACGGTGAGTTGTGAAAATGTGACAGGGAAAGGACTGTGGATCTCATCCACAAGAGGAGGAGAGCCATGACCCAGCTGCAGGTCCTCTCCTGCCCAGGGATCCAAAGCTGGATCTGCAGGGGACCTGCACCTCTGTCATTTTGGATCTCAAGGTGAGAAAGATGCTCTGAGAAACAGCTTGGCTTTGTAGAGAATCATAAAATTACGAATGTTTTGGGTTGGAAGGGACTTTAAAATCATCTCATTCCACCCCTCTGCCATGGGCAGGGACACCTTCTACTAGACCAGGCTGCTCCAAGTCCTGTCCAAGTCGGCCTTGAACACTTCCAGAGATGGAGCATCCACAATTTCTCTGGATGATCTGCAGCCCAACCTTCCGCCCCAGCCAGCTCTGCTGGGAGCAGTCACTCTGCCAAAGCTGAGAAGAGATGGTTGACTATAAACCCCCAGAAGTTACTCCCCTAAGTGACAAGAGGTGAGTCCTGTTCCAGTCAGAATTTTGGGACAAAGGCCTCTTCTGAAGCAGAAATGTCTTTGTTCCAAGCGTGCTTTCCCTACTCCTCTGCCACAGATCAGCTTTCTCAGCATCATGGAAATGAGAAGGCCTCGAGTCTCTTTTCTTCTCTTCTTCTAAGGGTTTGGATAAAATCTCCTCAGATAGATTTTGCTTATCTCCTTCTCCAGTAATATGGAAATCTAGGGCCTTGGAGCAGATAGAGATTCCTTAATAGCTGGGGAGCATTAGCAATGCTGGAAGTATCCAGGAAGGATCTTTAGAGTCCTCAGCTTTAACCACTGCTTGAGGTTCCATGCAAACTTCAAATCCTAAGCACAGCTCTGCCTTTTTCTGACACTTCCTGACAGGCATTTTTACAACAGAGGCACCTGGAAACATCAGCTGGGATCGAGGCAAGGAGCTGCCAGGAGGAAAAACCTTTCCCCTGGAATGGCTGCAACCCGAACACGGCTGAGGAGTGTGGGTGTCATTGTTCTCCAGATGGAGAGGCTGTGGATGTCCTGCAGCAGCCCAGAGACAGCTGGAATAGAGTCAACCCAACTTCAGCCATGTCAGGGGCTGCATTAAAGGACATGGGACCAGCTGGCTGAGGGAGGGGGATTCTCCCACCCACTCTGGTGGTGCTCCACACAGAACACAGCATCCATCCCTGAGGTCTGCAACATCAGAGGGATGTGGAACTGCTGGAGCAGGTCCAGAGGAGTCTCTGGAGATGCTTGGAGGGCTGGAGCCCCTCTGCTTTGGAGCGAGGCTGGGAGAGCAAGGAATGTCCAGCTTGGAGAAGAGAAGGCTCCAGGGAGAACTCAGACCCCCTTCCAGTGCCTGAAGGGCCTCAAGAAGAGCTGGAGACAGACTTTGGACAAGGAATGGAATGACAGGACAAAGGAGAACAGCTTTAAACTGGATTTAAGTGGGATATTGGGAAGGAATTTTTCTGTGAGGGAGTGGTGAGGCCCTGGCACAGATTGCCCAGAGAAGCTGTGTCTGCCTCTGGATCCCTGGAAGTGTCCAAGGCCAGGCCAGATGGAGCTTGGAGCAACCTGGGATAGTGGAAAGCATCACAGCAGGATCTTAGAACAAGATGATCTTTTAGATCCTTTCCAACACAAACTCTTCTGTGACTCTGAGTCATTGGGAACACAATGTTCGGCTGGCCCAGCTTCCAGCAGTGTGCAATTGTTCCATCAGGAGCTCTGGTTTTTCTCCCACCATGAGGAACCCAGAGGGCTGTTGGAAAGTTGCTCTGGCTTTGTTTTCAGCTGTTGGTCCTTGAAATAAATGAGGGACCCGTGACTAACTTTAAATCCAGGACCATCTTCACCTAACAGTGAGGACTGAGGGTGGCCTTCAGCTGAATTTCATCATCTGGTGTCAATGGAGATAAGAGATATGAACTTTTATCGTCATGGACTTGGCTCCTGATACGCTGAGCCATGGACCTGGACTGGTCTGGAGCAGTCCCCGAGGTCCTTGGAGCAGCCAGTGCAGCTCAGATCTGAGGTTCATTCCAGGAATGATGTGGTGTGGGAGGACAGGGTGGGCTGAGCATCCCGTTGCCACTGTGACATCACTGATGACACCCATCTCTTCCTCTGAAAAGTGGTGCCATTTGCTCCTCTCCTTGGACCAGCCCACACCTTTTTCCTTCCATCCATCCATCCATCCATCCATCCATCCATCCATCCATCCCTCCATCCCATACAACATACAAACACAACCCTCACGTTTCGCCCAAAGCTTTCTCTCTCACCCGGATTTTTCCCTACCTTGCCAAAATTAAGGCTGACTCAGCTCCTGTTCCAGCAGGAGTTTTCTCTGCCTCCCAGCCTTTCCCTCGGCATTGCCTCCGAGCCGGTGACACGGGCAGCTTGTTCCAGAACCAGGAAACCACGCCGTTGACAAAAATGTTTTATTCAGACAGTGATAGACACAGAAAGGCCGCGGGGGGAGGTTGTTGGTTGTCAAGTTAAGCAGCCCTTTCACTGCAGCTCTTAACACCTATTGTGGTTGCCAGGCAGTGAGCAGGCTCTCGGATGATCCCACATCATGGAGATGCAAAGTGACTTGACAGCTCCAGGGCGGCTCTTTACATCTGTTAGTGGAGCTCGGGAAGTTGGTGCTGGTTGCCGAGCCACGGGACTGAGTATCCAGCAAGGAATGACTGCTCCAAAGGCCCTGCATCTCTGGAAAACTGTCCCCACAGTGCTGCTGGAGGAGCACAGTTCCTTTAATTCTCATCCCTTTAAGTCGGGGATGTTCAGCCTGGAGAAGTGAAGACTTGAGGAAGGTCTTAGAGCCCCTTCCGGAGCTTAAAGGGGCTCCTGAAAGGCAGGAGAGGGATTTTGGATAAGGACATGCAGTGATAGGACAAGGGGAATGGCCTTAAGCTGAAGGAGGGTAGGTTTAGATTGGATATTGGGAAGAAATTCTTCCCTATGAGGGTGGGGAGGCCCTGGCACAGGTGTCCCAGAGAAATTGTGGATGTCCCATACCTGGAAGTGTCCAAGGCCAGGCTGGATGGGGCTTGGAGCAACCTGGGCTAGTAGAAGATGTCCCTGCCCACAGCAGCAGGGTGGGACAAAATGCTTTTTAAGATCTCTTCCAACCCAAAAAAATTCTTAAGGAACATGAGTTCCAAATCCCTGCTATGGGCAGGGACACCTTCCATGAGACCAGGGTGCTCCAAGCCCTGTTTAATCTGGCCTTGAACACTTCCCATGCAGGGGAACTCAGGAGAAATTACCCAGGCAAGAAACAACACCAATTCACTCCGTTGTCCACGAATAAACACATTCCCAGTGATCCCAGATGTATTCCCAAAGTTGTAACTTCTCTGAAAGCAAGAGGATTTTGACAGTCACAAGTTTCTAGCAACAGAAAAGAAAATGGGAATGAGTTCCTTGGGGACTGTGTTGGAACTGTGTTAATTAGCATGGGAACAATTACACCTCTCTATCTACTGTGAGCTCCTGTTACAAGCACATATTTTTCTTGTAAAATATTTTTCTTGGTTCTGTTGTAATGACAGAAAATTGCTGTCCTGCAGGCAGGTGTATTCAGAAGGATTTATTTCCAGTAGGGATCCCAAACATCAGAAACTTCCCAGAAACTTATTAAGAAGTTCCTCAGATCTTTATTAAATATGGTTGGTATTTTCCTGGGTTTATACTTTGCTGCCATCATCTGTGCTTTGCTCAAACTGCATCCTGCTTCCCACTGCACAGACCAAATTCCTCTTCAGATTGTTTTCCCTTCTGCTGGAGAGGACATTATTGATTTATCACCTTTCTAGGACATCACAATGTCAGCAATTCCACAGGGGATGGGAGCCCCAGCATCTGCTTTGGGCAGTGCCCACCCCACAGATTGTCAGGACACAGATGGGGTCAAAGCTGGGAGGACCCGTCAGAGCAGCTGTGTAAAATCCTCACGGACCAGATTTACCCACTGCCACCTCAATTATTCCACAGTGTGAATGTTTTTCTAGCACAAAATTTAGCGGAATGGCCTGGAGAGAGTCAAAGTCAAACTCGCTGCAAGGACAAGTCAGGGCAGGGCTTGTAGCTGTAAATTAATTGACTTCTGGCTCTTTCATTCATTAGTTCAGCCAGAGGATGTGCAGTGAGCAAGGCTTTGCTCCCTCTAGCACAGAAAGGCTTCTCCCACCTCTCTTCTAATGGTTTCCTCAATAAAAGCCAGTGATTCATCCAACCTCAGTGTGGGTTTCATCCGTGTCACATCTGGGATGTAAAATCAGAGCCAGGAGCAGCTGTCATTCAAGCAGAGACTCTTTGAACTCAAGGAGAGTCCAGCTATGACTTATTGATGCCAGAAACCATCAAACTTTCGCAGGGCCCAGACTCAGCAATTTTTCTAGAGAGAAAAATCAGAGGCCTCTCAAANGAAAAAAAAAAAAAGAGACACCAAAAAAAAAAAAAAAAAAAAAAAAAGAGTAAAAGAGTCCTAAACCCCCCACATTTAAAGGAGCTGCTGAATTCAGTGCAGGACTTCAGAGCTAATCCAGCATTGTCCAAATAAAATGGAGAACCAGGCACAGGGAGGAAACAGCTGGATCCCCTTTTCCTGCCCCTGTTTCTTCCCAGTAACCAAAACTAAAACTGAATTCAGCCAAAAATTTAGCAATATAAACCACTTTGACTGGACAGCACGGTCACGGTACTGAGTCTGTGAGGAGTCAGTTTTCATCCTCTCCCAGTTACTTGAGAGTAAGTTCATGGATAAAGATTAATTCTGCAGAAAATCCTTTATTTCTAGAGAAAACAAGGGAGGAAAAAACAATCTGTGGTCAATTGCCCTCTAAGCTCCTGCTGGGAGAGGAGTCCAAGGAAGGAAGAGA
>VWYO01009700.1:1726834-1797341 GCA_013400275.1 Rhadina sibilatrix | reverse complement strand
GTGTCCTATCACTCCTTGCCCTTGGGAAAAGTCCTTTTCCATCTGTTTGGTAGCCCCCTTTAGGTACTGGAAGGTGCTATAAGCTCTCCCTGGAACCATCTGTTCTCCAGGCTGAACAACCCCAGCTCTCTCAGCCTTTCTAGATAGGAGAGGTGCTTCAGCCCTCTGACCATCTTTGTGGCTTCCTCTGGACTCACTCCAACAGCTCCACATCCTTTTGTATGTTGGAGGCCTCAAGAGCTGGATGCAGCAAGAGTGGAGTGGAAGGGAAAAATCACTTCCCTCATCCTGCTGGCCACATTGCCTTTAATGCAGCACAACAACAAAAGTTGTTTTCATCAAGACCAACTCATGATTCCCAGTTTATAATTACACTGAAACTTGCCAAATTTACTGCAAGAACAGTTCTACCAGCTAACAGCACTGTTTTTGTAAGGTTTGTCATGTTGGCAGTTCTTGCAATCAAAATTGTCACTTTATTTTATTTAAGATGTATTTCTCCAGTAAGCAAGAAATAATATCTAGACTTGAAAGGGACGCATGTTAAAGAGTATTTTTTTTACATTTCTCCTGAGTATGCAACATATCCAACTTCAACTCCCTGCAGCAATACAAAATGCCCAAGAATAATGTTTTCAAAATCAATACATGCTACAGTCAAATATGAAACTCCACAAACCTATAATTGAAACTGTGAGAGAAAAGCAGGCAGTCTGAATATAAACAAAGTACCAGAGCTGGATTATGACCAAGATGCAAGTGCTAATATGGCCTCTTGAGAAAACTGCCATGAGACCTTCCCAGCATGAGCAAGTGTCAGAAAGCAGGGGTGCTTCAGGAGCAGCCTGCTGGTGCTCATACCCAGGTGATTACTTGTTTGGCTGCCTGGCATCTCTGTAGAGAGTAATATATACAGTTTCACTTGGCTTTTCTTTTTCACCTGGGTCATTTCATACCTGCACACCCATCTTACTTAGTTTCTCCTCACTCTGTGTGCGACCTCTGGCTCTCTCTCATGTTTCCTGGCTGCTGCTTTCGCTGCCGCCACCACCTTCTGATGGGGTGTGTGACTCTCCAGTCTCTCGGAACTGCTGGAACTCAGAAAGAAGCTGTGAAATTGGTGTGCTGCTCTACACAGAAAAAAAGAAAAGTGTGGAAAGTATATACTGCATTTCTGGAGGCACTGAAATGAGTAAGGGACCATGAAAAAAGAATAGAAGATTGTTTGTAGACAGAGCGTATGTATATTTTGAGCAGAGGATCCCTCAAAGAATGCAAAACACCATCTATCTCTATTGTGACACATAGGATAAAAGAGAAAACCATGCATTGATAGGACTCTCTCCGCTCCCCAGCACAGTCCATGACAGACACAACAAAGTATCTCATGTTACTACCTGTAGTATTTGCCTTTTTTATTAGTGCCATGTACTATTTGTCTGTCTCTCATATCCATCATTCCTTTCTAACCAAGTTCCTATTGTTAGGAAAACTTGCTGCTGAGTTCCCAGTAACTTCATTTGACTACAAGCTCGGAATTACTAATTAAATTCACAAAAAATTTGGATCATTGTCTTATGAGCCTGACTATTTGCACAATTTTTGCTTTTGTAACTGACATAATGTCAGTGATTTACAGCTTAAGTATAGTCACAGTAGTTCAGCTATTCCACTTGAGGCAGTTTGGGCTGACATGAAAAATAAAAAGGGTAAAAGAAAGGTCATGCTGCAGATTTTCACAGAAGAGTTTGCAGTTTTGAGTCAGAATAATTAGTTTGCAATGTAGTATATTTAATCAAGTAGTAATTACTTTTCTTTACCTTGTTGTCATGCATATAAGGACACATTCGTTTGCAGGAGAAGGCACAGGTTGATCTTGTGGAACTGAGAATTTTAAATTCATGAAGAGGACAGGAGGTTTTTAAACTTTCTGTTTGGTCCATAATTCCTGAGTGTATTTGACCCCAGTATTCTGACTCCACCAGAAATTAAATGTAGCTCCCCAGTTCAGCCACCTTTTATAGGCTGGGTAAGGCAGACTTGTTATGCGTATTTGTACAGTGTATAAAACAACAGTGCAAGCCCCAAACCCGTTGGGGCCTCTGGAAGACTTTCACAGCATAAATATTACATGATAGTATATTACTAGGCAGAAAGAAAACTCCAGAAGTTTAAAAAAGAGCTCTTATGAACTGTCTAGGTTTGTACTCTTGGAACAAAGCAAGATTTTATTCTTTCTACTTGCATCCTCATTTAAACAAAGAACAAATCCTAAAATTAGGGGGTCGTGAATGAGAGACAGTAGTTACTGGTAGGAGCAGAACAGTGGCCCAGTCTGGGTGCTGACAGACACCACGGCCACTGCAGGTGACTTTCAGAGAGCTGTCATGTGGCAAGAGGAACCTTCATTCACTTTAAAATACGCCATAATCAGTATCCCAGCTCTGCAATGCCCTGCATTTCACGTTTGATGGGGCTTTTCAACTAAGTTTCAAGCAATAACTTTCAAAAGTACAGGGTCCAAATCAATTTGTAACCAGTCCTTCCTCTTGCATACAGCCCAGGTAATACTGATAACATATCTTGCAATGTGGGAAATTTATGAGTCACTAAGATAAAAAGTCAGTGTTTTGATTGCCTAAAATTTCTGTGGTTTATGATAGATAAGTACTGTTTTTTCTTTTGTAATTATTTCCTCATGACTCCTTCTTTGATATCTTTAACAGATTTGGAAAGAAAAAAGAAGATAAAAGTGGGAAGGCAGATCAGAAGGGGACTCCAAAGCAAGTCATGCTTAAAGAGGAGGAGCTGGAGAAAATGAAGGATGAGCGTGAAAGGTGAGTAAATGGCAGCAAGCATCTTTGTTCATCAAGGGAGAAACTTCAGAGCAAGAGGTTTCCTAAAGCCTGCCAGTCTGTCCCAGACAATGCCCACTGCAGTCAGGTCCAGGCAAGCCAGAGCATTAGGCTAAGTCAGAGCTGCTGTGTGACTGGAGCCTGTTGTTCTCCTGCAGTTTCTGTGAATTACACGTTCAAATCCCAGTTTCTGCTTTAGCTGGTGTACATCAGTTCCTTCAAAACCTGTTTCAACTCTGCCCATTCCCAAGGCCAGCTGACTTGGTAATCTTCTCCTCTACCTCTCTACAGCAAGAACTTTCTCCCTTCTCTCCTGACAGCTTCTGCCATTGTTTTGCAGCACTTCAGACCTCTGGCTTCAGCTGGCTATGCCACCAGATAGTAGTTTTTGTACTTTGGTATGTTCTTTTGTGCACAGTGTTTGCTGGTAAGCCACATGTTGCAGAAATTTGTATGCAACAAATGTGGAATATGCTGAGGAAACATCTGGAAGAAGGAAGGCTCAGATGGTTAAAGTCAGTTTGCAGAGGCAGGAATCTACCAGCAGTGGGATGGGCAAGAGGGGCAAGGCAAGAAGCTGAGGGTGTGCCTGCTAGGAGTTGTTGTATTTCTGAGGTAAGACCCTGGGAGTCTGTCCTGTTCATAAAATAAACTTTCCTATGCCCAGTCTTAGTGAACTCCTTATCTTTCCAGATTAAGAGATTTTAGTTTTCTGCTTTTCGCCATGTCTACTCTTCAGAAACTGGAAACAGTCAGTGTCAACAAGATTCAGAAAACTCCACTTCCTTTTCCCAAGCTCATTCAGAAGTACTTCATGCTGGTAAAGGTCTTTGTTTCCCTCTGATGGCTGCTGTCAGAAAAGTTAAAGAGCCCATAGTTTCTAGCTCTCAAGAAGTGTCTGCAGATGCTGTAAAACTTTATAAGTTGTAGTAATACATTTTGTCAGTGTAAGCAGAAAACTTTTAGAGGTCTCTCTCCTTCACTGGAGCATCCTGCTCCTGGGAGAGGGAATGGAAACAGACATAGTTCCTTTTGGGCAGACAGTGTTTCCACACAGGTCAACCTTTGTGGTACTGGTTAGTGTCCAGGGAAAAGCCTCGCTTTCATTTGAGTCATGCAGTGAGTGCATGGTCAGCCCTGTGAGTGGTGGTAGCTTATGGGTTTGATTGGGGAAAAAAGCCAATCCAAACCCTTGAAGTCTGCTGCTAATTTTTACTATTTTAAAAGCTGGCAAGGTATCTAGTTACTACAGCGCTGCTACTGGATATGCTTAGCCACTGCTTAAGTATTTAGTTCATCTAAGTAGTGTCAGGAGAAACTTTGTACCATTTGTTTTAAAAATTTCTGTGCCGTGTCCTTGATTTTACCAGATTGATGAGTGCCTTTATATTAAACTGCTGACTCCCAATTTGGATACTGGCAATTTGAGAGGTATGTGTCCTTCATTTTAAAGAAGCCAGTGTCTTTTATTAGGATCCTGGCAAGCTAAGAAGCATGTATCCCATCTGTTAAAGGGCCAGTGTCATTTACTAAAATGTTGGCAGGCTGGACGGAATGAACCCTTCTGTCTAGAGGTCTAACGTTCCAATTGGACACAAGATAATTGTTCTTAATATTTCTTTAGCGTTGTGTGTTTTTTTTTAAATTACAGTCACTGATTGACAGTAACTTGGTACGGCTGCATTAGAAACTGGCAGCTCAATGTCTTCATCATTCTGGTTTCTCTAGTAATGATTTCAGTTTTGACCTGGAAGAGTTTGTGACTGAAATGGAGAACAGCAGGTGTGTTGAGAAGTGGATGAACCAAGATGATATTTTTAACTCTCTTACTTGATTCTTCTTCTGTAAGGCACAAGAATAGGAATATCACAGTTTTGTATCAGGTATCAGGAATCTATCACACTTTTGTATTATATATCTCTGAGGGATTCAAATTAAAAAAAAAAAAACCAGAAAAGTAGTGAAGAAATTCTTCCTATGTTGTCCTCAAAGGAATGCAACATGTGCTTTAAAAACAAGCAATTTGCTTCAACTTTCTGAATGAAGAGCATGGCTGTGTGTTGGCCCATATAAGACTACCTACAGGCTTACTATTGAACCCTTCTTGAGCTGCTCATAAAATAGAAGAGGCTTTATTTTACTTAAAGGAAAATTATATAAAGACGCTACTTCTCCTATATGGGTAAAAACTGTTTGGGGAATTGATTAAAATCAGTAAGGAAACATTACCTGACTTGAAGATAGATCAGTCCTTTTGCTTAGTTGTTGACTGTTCACCTACTGATGATGCTCAGTAAGACAGTAAAGACAAGTTTTATAGCTCTGTCCCAAGATTTAGTAATTCTATAATGTAATTCAAGTCCAAGATTTTAATGCACATATTGGCAAGGAAAACCTTGTGGCACATTCACGCCATAGATCATCTGCTCCTATGACTTCACTAGCTGCAATCCTGCATACTTGGTCTCGTATTTATAAAACTTAAGCTTAGTAGAACACATTCATATTTTCAGATCTGTTCTTGTTGAGTGAAATGAGTGTATGTTAAAACTACTGAGGATGTAATAGTAGAACAGACTACAGAAATATAGCAAGTTTCATCCCCTGATACCTGTGATCAAATCCCGTATTTACCAGCTTGAACAAACTAAAATTGCTTTTCTAACATTTAGCCTTTCTAGAATAACTTAAATGCACATCTAATTTTACTTTTCCAAGATGAGCTGTATAATTAATTCTTGTTCAGATCCTCAATTCAATTATTACAATCCTAAAGTCAGATTTTTTGCTTAAACAGTTTTCTTAAATGCTGACTGCTTACCATACTAACTTTGATACTATGATTTTTCATCTGACTGGGGTTTTTGGGGTCTTTTTTTAGAGGCCATGTTGTCCATTTTGGACACTAGTGGAAGAGGTTAGAGTAGTTGATTTTTGAGCTGGGTGTGACAGGATTAATGATCAAGTGCTTTTCAGCATCTTAGCAGCTGTGGAACTCGCCTGGTTTTGGATATTGGTTTTGCATGCAATATATGCTTGGCAGCTCTCCAAAACACAGAATACTGTTCCAAGATCTCAGCTGAGAAATATTTTTTTTGTAGGAAGTGCATTTTCAGTTTACAGGACTAGGCTGTCTCTCATAGTTTTGTGGAGTTTTTTGATTGGTATTGGATAGGCACAATATTTCACAAAATCCCAGGGATAGGCTTTCTGTAAAGACTGCAGCCTTCTTCCAGAAATTTTGATAAGCTTTAGACGTGCGAAGGTGTCAGATGTGTTTACTGCACAATTATGGGCTGGCTGTGCAGTACAAGCTCAGTGACTCTGGCTCTGACAGGAAACATCAGCTCTTACTGGTGTGCTGCATGAGTGTAAGCCCATCATGGCTGGAACAGGTTTGATTTCCTGCTTGCACAGGGAAGGAATTGAACAGTGCATGTGCAACAAGTCTGGCACATCCAGAATGTGTTAGAGCTGGTGGGCGTATGCAGACAGAGTATTCAGTGCTCACTCTGTAATGCAGATGATTCCCAAAAGGACAGGATTCATTTACACATTGGTCCTCAACATAAACTTGCCTGGCAATTCCTTTTATGGGCTGCCAAATTGCAGATTTCAACCTCAGATAGTGAAAATAAATTTAGTATTTCACTAGCCTAGTAATTTCTATTTCCATTCCACATTGTCCCAGTCTCAGTTTTCAGTACAACTCTCTGTGCTGCCTTGTAGCTGCAGTTCTCTGAAGCAGCTCCACATCCTGCACTGAAATGCTGACATCATTATTTTTTTCACTGCTTGTATTCCCTAGCAATCCCCACCAAGACCAAGGTCTCATTGTGTTCATTGCTGTTAGGAAAGCTTGGGCCTAACCCCAAGCACTTACAGTTGAGGTGGAAGAGAGAAAACCTGACAGGAAAAAAACAAGTGTCCTCTGGGTGGGCATGTGACATGCAGGCAGTGCAGCTGCTTGTCCAGGTTCCTAAAAAGTCCCTGTCAGGCTAAGAATTGATTCCAGACCTCAGCCCCAGGCTTCCTTTCTTTTCAAAGCCAATACTTTATTACATGACTACTACTTCTGCAAGCTTCAAGTAGTGAACAGGAACTTTGGATGTTAGGCATTTCTTCTCTAGTAATAGCCTTATCTGTGTCCAATTGAATATGAATGCAGCACCTCCTTTAAATTATTTTCTTCTTCTCCCCCTACCTCCTTTAGTTTTCATTACGCCAAGGTAACGCAGCGTCAGTGAACTTGAGTGGAAAAAGACATGATAGCTCAGGAGTATTGACTTAACTGATGGTACAGTTCTCTGAGGTGGTGGTTTGTCCTTCCTTACACAGGCCACATGCTTCATTCTCATTGGATTGAGGCCTTATTTTAAATAAACTCATCGTTTTGTTCATGCTTCAAAGAGTTTGGCTGTAATAAAGCATGTGCTCCAAAGGTCGAGAATCTGCCCATAAATGGAAGAAACAAATGCTATATCTGAGGGTTATTTTGATCAAGCTGACTCAAATCTGTATTTTTAGTGTGTTCAGTGTAAATTACTCAGAATTTGTCATTTTAATGACAAGATGTTTGCTATATTATTAAATACTGGAAGAGGCCTTGTCTTTTCCTTCCCTCAAAGAAGATTTCATCCCTTCCTCCATTTCTTTCCCACTAATTTGTGGTTCTTTTCATTTTCTAAGATTTGAAAGTCATTGTAAAATGAACTGGATAAATATGTTAGATGCATGAGTTTTACACATCATGATTTCTTTGCGTTTTAAATACAAATAAAATTACTCTCAATTGAAAGAAAAATATTTTTCCTGTTTGTTTAGTATTCTTTTACTGAGATTTTCCTACTGAAACCTAAGTCTCTCTTTCAACAGAATTGAACATTTACTTGACATTAGAATAAAATTTACAAAATGAAGCACCTTGTTGGAAGTGGGAGGATTTTTTAAAGTAGCTGGAGAGTAAGTTAGAAGTTAATAAGGGGGCACTCCATGTGAAAAATAATCCTCTGCACTTTTTTGTGGGAGTCATTTTGTTAAAACAGTCTTCGTTTTGTAGCCCTCATCAGAATGAATTGAGGAAAATTTTGTAATAGTATTAAGGTTTGAGTAGAGTGCTAGAGAAGCAGAAGGAATATCTGTTCCCTGCTTTCTCAATGTCTCAACTGAATGCTTAAGTTATACTGTATCTCAAATTTCAGTAAAACTAAATGGTTTCAGTTTTTCTATTAAAGACTGACGTTCCTTTACTTTTCAGAAACCTTCCAGCAACTGAAGAGCATTTCTCTCCTGTGTTATCAGCCCTGATGCTTGTTGCCTGTTCCCATAGTTTAAAAATCAATACATATGTTTTTGATATTTGGCAAATAGAGGTTTAATTTTGCAGCTGCAAGATCCCTGCATGAAGGGATGCATCATACAGAAATAAAAACATTTAGAGTCCACTTAGAGAGGAGAGAGTACTTGGGAGTGAAACTTCATTCCCTTTCTGTCAGCATTTGTTTTTATTATATTTAATTGCAAACAGTTTGTTACTGGAAACCAAAATGAAAATGAGACTAGGTGGATACATGGCAGTATGGTAGAAAAGCCAAATTGCTTTGAATTGAAAGTTGAAATGCAGACTGTTGCAAAGATCAAAATATGATTTTTTAAATGCGCAGTGCATCTTAGCGCATGTTCATACAAGCACACGTGGTTGGCGACCCCATGTAGTTTTTGTTCCTGTGTGTTCTTCCTGCCAAGTCTAAAAGCATTATTATGGCTGTTTAGAGTTCATATTGATCTCTGATCAAATGTTCATAATTGCTATTCTCACCATTAAGCTCTGTGCTGCCTCACATGTTTTTGGGACACCTGAGCTTGTGCATCATTATTTATTAAGGGTTAATCCAACATGGTATATCTGTTCATTGAGTATTCCTGACTTTGCAGCACAGCTAGGTCCTGTGGTTTAGACAAAATAAAGTGTTGGATGTGATCCCAGTTTTAATACTCCCAATTTATTATAACCATTGAACCCTGATCAGATCACGGATTGGATTGGGTCCCAGTTTTTTAAATGTCCCAATTTATTGCTGGCTTGCAACCCTGATAAGAATACATATTTAATTAAGGCTTCAGTTTTCAAAAATTCCAGTTAATTACTTTTAGATTCTTATTAGATCATAGCCATGTAGTATGGTATGTTGAAGTTATGAAAAAATTACTGGATGCTGTTGCACAGGTCAAGGTCATAGTTTCATTTTGTGCTGACAGTATGAAGTTATCAGATTTCTGTTTATTACTGTGGCAGCACTTGCACTGGACAGGAGGACAGATTAATCCCAACCCATTGATTCTGAATGATTCTCATTTTAGATCTGCTGCTGCTCTGCATACCAGAACATGTAATAAAAGCCTACCAAGGAACACTGGGAGATTGATGTTTGGTTATGAGCAGCTGAGGTAGATGGGTCTCACCTACCTTTCATGGGTTTGTTGTGGAACCAGACAGCAACTTCTGAGCTGGTTTGTTTGGCTTTTTTACTGCCAAACAAACAGCTCAGAAGCTGGGGACGTTCTTAAGACAGCATTATGTCTACAGTTGGTCCCAGATTGTCCCAGTTAAGAATATGAAGAACTGATGATAAAGAGAGTGGCACATGGAATTGCCCTCTTTCTTTAACTACTACAGTGCTATTCCAGGTGTTGCACACTGATGGAAATAGCACTTTTAGGTGTCATAGCTGTGCTCTCAAAATGTAAGCATGGAATTCTCATCCAAGCTGTTTAGCATCCTTGTTTTGCTCATCATTGAGGCACTGGTGTAATCTGCAGACACATTTTCACAAGGTGTGCCACCTGTCCACCTGAGAGGTCTGAGCAGCGGCAATGGCCTGGCTCTTTCTTCCTTAAATGGGCCAATGCATGGTTCTTTTCTGTATATATCAGAGTTTTATTACTTGATAGTTGTTTTGGTTCTGTAAACCTGAAATGCTGCTAGAAACTTACAGGCCAAATTAATGAAGTGAAACTGGCCCAGGTACTAGCCAACCATGCTAAAAGAGTGCTTTCTAGGAGATGGACTATCCTGGGCTGTGGATTTCTTAGACGCAGTACTGAATGTAGGTCAGCTCTTGCCCACTCTGGAATCAATAAAGGCATAAGAATTACTTGGAAGCAACATTTCATTCCTTGCCCTTCCATTTGTGATTTATGACAGTCTATCATAAATTGTTGGCATGCACTTTGAAGTAGTGCCACAACACAGAATTCCTGTTTTCAGACTCCCTTAGCTACTATAGCATAAAAACGAGAATGCAACTCATGGGGGTGGACAGGCAGGAAATCTGTTTGCATGAGTAAATCTCAATAGTGATCTTAAACCAAAATACCTGAAAGTCTTTTCTTTTTGACTGCTCAGGCAAAGCTGAGTTTTGCTTTCAAATCAAGGACTGTTAATTAGAAGCAACCTGTGAATCCCAGACTAACAGGTGGAGACTGTTCCTGTTCTTGTACAGAGAAATTCTGTTCAATAGGTTCCAGGTTCAATGTCATGTGTAGAATAAAGAAATATGCGTGGAGTATCATATCACATGAAGCTAGGCTTGTTCCTTCCACTACTAGGTTTTCATTCAAATGAAGGCATAACGTTTATGGTAGTGTGAACTCATGAGGTGTCACTAGGAAGTGGAGCTGCAAGTACCTATGCAGGGGACGTTCCAAGAATACCCCCTTACTGACACAGGTGGCCCAGGAGACCCATAGGGTCCCGTTTTTCTGAGTCTATCCCGAGTTGTGTTGCTGCGTGTGGTTGTGAACGTTGGGTTTTCATGGGGTGTCAGATCAAAGTTGTGCCTTCCCGTGGTCATTACAGTGTCTCTGGTATTTTTCTTAAGACAGTGTTACCAATCCTCAGTGATTTTGATTGATACCTGCTACAGCAATTGCTGGGGCCAAGTAATTCCGTTCATAGGTGGATGTCTCTGTCTCCCCATAGCTTTTCTGCAGGTATGCTGTGGTTACTTTATACTTGTTCTCTGTTTATCTGATGAACTTCTCTGAAACTGTTTGATGTATTAGTTGGAGAGGTTGGAGGGATGATTATGTGGCTTTGATTGCAATTGGTATTGTGTACATTCCTGACATTAACTTCCCAATGTCTAAATCAGATTTAAGTCTTATTTTCCAAGAGTATTGTTATTTTAATTCTCTTTCCATGACTGTTCCAGAATGAGTTAATGTTCACAAAAGGGACTCAGATATGATATGCACAGCATCTTACATATCTTTTAAACAGCAGAGTGCAAACAACAGCAACCTGAGAGTTCCTTTAAATCAGCACTGGGAGCTGGGCCTTGCAACTGCAGCTAAGGGGTACAGAGTCACTGCAGACTCAAGGTCATTTTGCAGGGTGGAGCTTTTAAAGGCATCAGAACATCTCAGGTGAAAGATGTCAAGGTAATTTTGACAAACCTGGAATAACTCCACTCCCTATTCCCTATTCCCTATTGTCACAAAACAAGAAACATCCTGTTGACAGGAGACTGAGAAAGCTGATCTGTGCAGTCAGCCTTGTTTTCAGCAAGAGATTGAGCAGCATGACCTTCAGAGGGTTCCTTGCAATCTAAATTTTACTGATATTGTCACTTTAAGATGATAACTCCAGGGTAGTTGTGAGTAAAGAAAATTATGAAATGCAGTAAACTATAGACTTTAAAATACTTGGCTTTTCTGATAGTTGGCCTTCTGCTGCATTTCACCCAATGTACAACTAATGCAGACAGGCAGAAAACTTTCTCTAATTTAACAGCAAGAGTAAAAATCATGTTCTCGTTGAAGTTCATAGGACAGGAGAAAACACACTGACCTCATTAGAGCCAGGATTTTCTTTAGAGCACGGGATCCTGTGTAAGCTGGTAATCACTTCTTGTCACCTCTGAAATAAATGGAAGAACATTAGGACCTCAGTCTTGTCTATCTCTAAGCTCCCATTCCTCATTTTGTGGTATGAAAGGGCTATGTTTCATCTTTGGTTTCTCATAATCTTAAATTTTAAGGTCAGCATAGCTCTATCTCCTTCTTAGTTTTTTCTGTCCTCCCTTTCTTTACTTACAACCCTCCAAAGGCAGCTTCTTGGGTCAGTTCAGTATTTTACAGGCACAGACTAGTTTTCTGAACAAGCAATATTTTAGGGATTGGTGGTTTTTTATCATAGGGACATTTAATGGTGCTACAAGAGCTATATATTGCTACCCTGACTTAGTCTCTAACTCCCTTGAATTTGTGGCTTGCCTTTCTTTATTTCTGAGATTGTTTCTATTCTTTCCAATTACAGATAGGTGATGGTTTAAGTAATTATGGGGGAGATGTTCAAATCCAGTGCAATAGAATGAGCTGGAATGAAGAAACACTTGCATAGCTTATAGGGAGGATGTTTCTGACAAATATGGCTCCAGTCAAATACCCTGAAAGATAATACTAAAGTAGATATTGTTTGATTCTTCGTGAGTCCATATCAGATGTCCTCAATTTGCTGGCAAGAGGTGGATTTATTTATTTTTTTTAAGCTATGGGAGTTGCCTGCCTCTGGAGTTTTGTTCGGTGATGTTTGAAAAAATAAAAATGAGTCTTCTCCTGATAAAAGAGGCAGGTTTGAACAGGAGTTTTAATGTCATTGTAGGCCATGTCTGTCTGAAAAACAATTATGGAATTGGCCTAAATTAAAAGCACTGTAAGCACTGTACTGAAATTATCTCATCAGATACTCAACTGAAATATACCCATTCCCATCAGTGATTATGGCTTATGAATGTCTAAAGGAAGGATATATTCATTTCACTATTATGTAAATGAATGAAAAAACAAGATTTTAGTTACCAAAATATATTTTGCTAGCAGCTAAAAAGGAATTAAAACATTAAACCCCCTGGAAATCTAAGTGACCTCCTGCAGAAATAGGCTGCTTGCCTCTAGACAACCCGTTACTCAATATATGTATGAATTAGGTAAATGAGACACAGAAGCAGATATTAAATCACATGTAAATTGAGTAATCATTACAGTATGTAGATCTCAGGGAGAGTCACATGGGTGGAGAAAAAAAGTAGCTTTTATTCTGCTGTTCTCAAGGAACAACTGAGGAGAAGAATGTTTAGCATCTCAGTAATCTCAAAAGACTTTAAGGATTAGTTAAGTTTAGGTATACTTTAAAGTGATGCACACTCGGTTCACTACTTTTATTCTGCTCCTGTTACTGCAAATGGAATAGAAATTATCCTGTAAGACCTGTGGCCCAGTTCCTGTTACACTTTTTGTCTCTGCTTTTTATTTGCTCTTCTCCCCCAGGAATATCTTTCATTGACTTTGCCAGTGTCTTGCTCATTCATGTACCTGCTCATGCTTCCACAAAGTCTGTTATGTTTACACCACCATGTAAGAAATGTTGCTGTTTTCATCTGAAGTATAAACAAAGTCCCTTTGTGAAATACATTATTTTGGTTAGCAAACACTTCTTGGGTCCTGCATTTGACTACTTAGATACGCACCTTGAGGCTCAAAACATGTCATTCTTTGTGCTCTGCTCTAAGTATGTGGTCGGTGCATGGTAAATAAAACAAGTTACATCGCTTTTACACTTTCACTGGAAAGGCAGAAGAAACAGGATTTTCTCAGAGCTCAGGGGGAGGGGAGTGCAAGGGAGGAGGAGTTCAAACATCTCCGAAAATGTGGTGCTTTTTGTTGTGGGCTTGTTTTGGTTGGTTGTCCCTACATTCAGTTGTTGTGATGTGAAATGCAGCCTTGCAGGTCTCTGAGTGGATCTCCCATGGTCTCTCCTGGGCCAAGCTTGTCACATGCAGGATTTTCACTCTGGTCAGACCTAGTAGCTGGCAGTGTCACTGAGTTGCTGCTCGTGTCTCCTGTTGGGCAGTAGGCACACCCTGTCTCCAGCCTGGGAGGCATGAGTCAGGAGGACACGAGTGTCCAGCTTACATGAGCTGATCCAGAGTGACCCTCAGTAGCCTGTGCCTCAGTGTGCAAAGCTCATTTTGAGCTGGGGCTGCTGCTGGGCCCCCAGAAGTACAGGTCAGGCTGCAGCTGATGTCTTGCTGTTCCTTTCCCATGGAAGGCCAATTTTGGGCTCCACAGCTTTTAATGCCCCTGGCCTTCCTTGGGCTACTGAATTGGTAACATTAAGTCCTGTATTTTAATTTTCACAAGAGTCTTAGAAGCTTCAGCATTTTCTTGTTACCCACTCATAACCCACCCGCCCAGCCAGCTTCCAACTGCTGGGCCAAGAGATGAGAAGTATCTCTTACGGCTTTTCCTAGCCCTCGCATTCCATTCCCAAAAGCATTTCTGGGTCTTCTCCAAAAGTCACTTCTGCTCAGCTCTTCTGGAGTTTTCTTGAGGTAGTTCACATCCCTTCCTGCAGCTGCTTCACTCTGTGTATTCTACAGTCTTTTAATCCAGCTTTTGCCTGTCAGTGTCTCTGTCACCGATGTCAGGCTAAAGCGTTTTACATTGTGTTTGTCACAGGCGGTGAATACATATGTGGTCATTGACAGTAGCTCAGCAGAAACACAATAACTTGTTAAGCCACAGTAACTCAATCGTGTGTCTGAGCTGCAGCTGGAAGGAGCTGTTTGGGCTGTTAACCCTTTCCTGACTGCTGTGCTCTAGGTGTGTGCATTTTTTCATGTGCTACTAGATGAGAACTGACCGTGTATGATTTGTGCAGATATGTCAGATGGGAAGATTATTTGAAGGATAAATGAGAGCATTTCCTTGATTTATAGCTCTGGGGGTGTGCTACTGAACACTACATGAAGTGTAGAGAAGTGTTTTCAAAATACCGTGTCTCACTTCCAGAAGTACAGTATGTTATGGACTCTGTCTTCACTTCTACAAATGCAACATGTTTTCAGAAAGTTGCCTGCAGAAAGTTGCCTGGAGTTCTGTTAATTTTATATATGTTTTTATCAAACTATATTCTTTCTGAAATTATTTCACAGAATCACAGAATAAACTACATTGAAAAAGACCTTTGAGGTCATCAAGTCCAACCTATTTGTTGTAGGCAAAATCTAGAGTAGGATACATGTTTGGATAATATTGAGAAAAAGGTGAGTCACAAGAAAAAAAGAAAGGGCATTTCCTGATAATGGCAGTTCTGTGGCATGTCCTGGCTGCTCGTTTAACAAGGCTCTGTTTTTACAGAAACACAGCTAAGGGGAGTTGGTGAGGCTTTGCAGTGGTTTAACTGGAGAGCACAGTGTTCTGGTGGTGGAAGAGGGCAAGCAGAATTAGTATGAGATACTCAAAAGGAAATACATGTAGCTTCCTTTTATTTTGTATGAATTTTTCTTTGCCCTTTCCCTCATCAGGAAGCTTATAGAAACTTTAGTACCACACTAAATTGTTGAGATGGTGATCAATCAATTGATTGAGATGGTGATCTGTACCACTCCTCAGCTCTGGTTTCACTGCCAGCATCATAGAGCTGAGGGACATTTTATCTTTCTTCACAAATTTGCAGCAGTTGTTTAACCAGACCCATCCAGTGCTGCAAGTTGGGAGCTGTCTTGTAGTAATTGTTCAATGAGCTGTTTGCAGTTACAGTTGTGTTAATTCAAAAGTCTTTTGGGTTTTTTTAGATTGGTTGGTTGGTTGGTTTAGGGGTTTTTTTTTTTGGGATGGGGAATAAAGATTTTGCTGTTTCAGATAGGGAGAATTTCAGAGGGAGGTGCAGAAATGATGAATGACTAGAGTGGCCTATAGACAAGTAGCCTGCTTAGTGGAGTTGACAGAGCATTAAAGAAGTTATGGAAGGAACAGCAGATTCTTTTTTGGGGTTGTTGTTTGTTTTTGTTTTTTTTTCTCAGTAAAGAATTCTGGGGCACCTACTGGTATGTGCTGTGGGTTAGATTGCTTTAAAATTGTCTGAAAATATGATGCCAAATTACAGTGTGGAAATTTAAAACTTCACAAAAATTTATGAAATTTCAAAGGTGAAAAACATGTGAAAAGGCATAAAAGGACAGAAAGAAAGAAAGAACAAACAGCCCTCTGATAGTTTGTTTCCCTATATTTGAACATTTGGATTGAAATGAAAAAGAGATTGCTGAACAAATTTTATAGATTTGTGCGGAAGAGTAAAAAGAAAACAAGAAACATTAATGCAATTGTGATAGATATATTGAAAGGATGAAACAGTGATCATAAAGAATTTCGCATAGCTGGGTATTGACTGGTCCGTATAATATAGAATGGAAATAATTGTTTTTGAGAAGATTTGACTTATAATACTGGCAGCAATTGAAGATTGCGCTCAGAAGGAGAAGCTGAAGAAGCTAGGCTTATTCACAGGAACAAAAGAAAATTGTGGTGACCTAATTCTAGCTTTTGTTGTGCAGAATATACCAGTATTGATAGCAGGACAAATTACTCATTCTATCAGACATGAAAGCAAGATTAGCGTGATGCTGCTGGCTGCACTACTCCTGCTTTCAAAGCGGTCTCAAATACCTGGGGGACTAGTGATGTACTGGTCCAGAGAACATGAAGGCTCATCATTTTCTGAGAAATTGCTGTGACTCATCTCAGGTCTGTGCTGTGCCTTCTGCACTGACATGTGATGCAACCATTCTTTGAAATGTAGTGTCCTCCTGTTTTTCTGCCTGTGTACTGTGTGTATGTACCCATGTGTGCCACAGGATTTGTATTTCATTTGATATATTCCCTCACTGAATTCTGTGTTTGGGGGTTTCTGGTGAAGGGTGAAGCACTCCACAGTTTCCCAGGTTAAACATACCAAGGGACCTCAGCTGCCCTCCTAAGTCTCACCCTCGAGGCCTATCATCTTGGTTTCCCTCCTCTGGACACACTCCAACAGTTTGATGTCCTTTTTATGCTGAGCTGCCAGAGAATGTGGCACCCAAGGTGAGACACATAGGATTTGAGTACCAGAGAGGAGAAAGTTCATCTGCTTCACTGAGGGAATGCAGAGTGAATTGTGGGTACCCATCCCCTTGACAATTGTATCATCTTTACAGGCTCGTCCTGCTGTAAAGTATGATTTCATTTTAAGAGTTGAAAACCAGCATGACCTCTAGATATGGCCCAGCACTTTTAATGGAGATGTGGAACTGGAAAGCATGAGTGGTTCACATCTAGTATAAATGTAGAAATGTATTATTTGTGAACTTTTTTATCTACAAATTATTTCCGAAGTATTAGCATTTGTTAAGATGATACAAATCTAGTAAAACAAAATAAGTAGTAGGAAGCCCATTCTGCACTTAGTAGTTCCTGTCTGTCAGATGGAAGCTCCCAGTGCACTCATCTGTTTTTCTAGGGAACCTTTTTCTCCATGCCTTTTAAAGACTTTCTCCAGGACACCTTCATTTTTCAATATGCAGAGTCCTGAGACCATTAAGCCTTGCTGGGATAACAAGTCTGCCAGACCCTTTTCACTTTTACTCCTGTGGTACAAACCATACTGTTCTTTCTACACTGCTGTTGCACTTCCAGTTACAGTGAAAAGTGAATGTTGACTTCTGTCAGGCGTTGCATCTCTGTATCTTTCTTCTGTTCCTTGTTTCTTCTTCCATGCCCCTCTATTTTCTGTAAATGCTATTTATTACGTACCGTGGTCAGCATTCTGCCAGATCCATCTCACTGCACTTAATTACATTCTGTTGAAGAGTAGCTGAGCAGTTAACAGAAGAGCTCACAGTTTTGCTGTACATTTTTTTTCTTCAGCAGGAATGTTGAATCATTCAGTATCATCTTAGCTTGAAATTTACCTGAATGTGTTTTACTATTCCAAAGAGATTACACAATGGCCCTGATTAGCAGCAGCATTTTGTAATACCACTTAAGGCTTTATCACAGTGGAATACTGCCAATAACAGTCTTTAATTCACTTATATGTACCAATTCATTTTTGTCAAATTTCTATTAATTTCTTTACTGGTTTACTTTGTCCCCATCCCCATATAAGCTGTGATTTTCACATTTATGTAGCCAAAATAAAATGTTTGAAAAATTAAATCTTCAGCAAATTAATTGTGGTCCTTTGATTTGAGACAAATGTGCCATCACTCCATTTATGTTCACATCTAATCCACTTTTCACAAGCTAATGTATTTAGGAGAATCCAGGTGGGTCAAGTAACCAAGGATCAGTAACAATTTTACTGGCTAATTTAGATAAAAAGTTTGGGGATTGGGTTAGGTATGTGCAACTGCAATGTGGAAGGTAGGTGTAGAATTAAACCTGTATGTGTTCATGCATCCACACTTGTGAAAAGCCACATTATATTCAGCATTAATTCTTTTTCATCAGAATGGTGACCAAGCTTGGTTACAAAGGTGATTGCCAGGGATAAAGAATGAGATTGCTGCATGTACCACTCTGTTTTATCTGGCACCAGTTTCACAGCATTCTGAAAGCTCTGGATGATTTGGTTCAGCATTGATGTTTCAAATTTGTGTGATGGTTGTTACTGTTGAAGCAGATCCCAATGTTTATTTGTTCTTTGTTTTTCATTGCTAGGATTGGTGCAAAGCATCAGGAGTTACGGCAAAAGCAACTGAGAGGCCTGAGTGATTATTCTACTGGTCCTGGAGGCCCTGACATTGATGATGATGAGGTGGATCCAAACTATGCCAGAGTGAACCACTTCCGAGAGGCTTATCCCCCAGCAAGCATCTACAGACCCTCATCACCAGCAGTAGGGGAAACCTTTGTTTATCTGCGGGATTCTTCCTCAGCACCGATGGAGAGGGAGCACTTGGAAGGACTGTATGCAAAAATAAACAAGCAGCACTACCCACAGACTTCTTGTGACAGGTAATACTGCCACCTGGCATTAGAGGAAATGGTAGTTCAGTGGGGAGGGAACCTGGGCCTAGGCAGGGGGTCAAACATGGGATGGTTCTGGTAGCCCAAACCCTTGAATTTACTGACCAGAAAACCATGAATTTCCTCTTGCCCAAAACCAAGATTTGCTGCAGCAGTAACCTCAGAGCATCTGAGCAAGACAGCAGTTAAACAGAAATCATTAAAGTAAGTCCATATTTCACAAACAGAATGAATGAACTGACTGCAGTTCAATTCCTGCACTGCTGAAAGAGTGTTTTTTCCTCTTTCAATCGGGAAAAGTTCTTACCCTGCAGCAAAAATAATCTCAGTTTTGAGATCCCTTTCGATCCTGTAGATCATCAAGTGCATATTAGTAACAGGTTTTGTGTGATAGCATGATATATTGTATGGTTTATGGTTTAGATTTTCCCAGCTGTGTGATATTACACACTTTCAATTAGTTTGGGGAGAGGACTGAGAATCATGGCATTTTTATGCAGACTATGAAGTGTGGCTTCACAAGACTGATTGCCTTTCACAGCCTTTCCAATAACTAAGTGGGAAGGAAAGAACAATTTTTAATCCTTACTGTCAAGCTTCCAGCCTTAAAGAAAGATGGTCAAGTTTTCTCCTGGGTTAAAGGGGAAACAAAACTTCCTTCGAGTTGGTGATGTACCCACCATTATGATGATTTTAAAACTGGTTGCTTCGGGAATTTAGGGCTAAAAGAACATGAGACTTCATTTGTGGCATTAGTATATTGATGTTGGCTTTTTCAAACCAAAGTACAAGTGTCTGGGCAAGTCTGTGTGAAAGGAAGAGCTGAGAGAGGACAGACATGTTGGGCTTTAGGAACTGCACATGCTTTGAGTTCATATTGCAATCTGTAGTGTCTCCCCATAGCCTCAATCCGTGCCGTGTGATACCACACTCGTTAATTTTGGACAAATATGTCAGCACAGATATAGGAGCGTTTCCAGTTTGTGGCATCATAGTACTTTAAAAACATCTACTGAGTCATTGTTATAAATACCATAAATATAATAAAACACTTCTGACATAAATCTTAAGTTCATAGCAGAGAATGGGCCAAGTATCTCTCTCTTTCTGACTTAAATACAGTATGGTAGAGTTCTTTCCAAACATAATGACAGGGATTTTTTTTTTCTTCCATATTATTAACTCATCCCCTTCTGCATAAAATAAGAGGTAGTGATCCTAGCTTTTTGCCAGCTAATGCGTTTTGAGGCAATTGGCACTGAAGTCACACAAAAGTTGCATGTAACAAAGGGATCAGAAACTGAGTTTGTGCTAGCTCAATAAACCAAGATCCGAGAATTCACAGTGGAAGGTGTCTAAATTCATGTGTATGTATCCTCCAAATATGAACATATACACGTGTAACTCAGCTGGACTAAGATGCTTATAAAAGTTGCTTCATAACTTCAGTTTTAACAGGACTTTAGAACTTTAAGTTTTAAATATATCATCAGTTTTGAAGTGAGACCTATTGATTGTCTTTCCATGCAGAAAAAATAAATGCTCAAGTCTTTGATTCTGCCTTCTTCTAGTGGATTGATTGTATTTTGGTTTTGACTAAAGTGAATGAACTCTTGACTTGCTATGGGGACAAGATTGAAGTCCCAACCAAGTTTGGATTTGGTATTGGGATCCTGGATTTCAGTGTGGATTTAGCTGTAATTGCATGATAACACAGTAACTCAGTTGGAAAAACTAAAACCAAAACATCAAGCAGGCAGGAAAAGTTACCTTATAGCTGAGCCCATGATCAGAAGTCACACTTGAGAGGCTGTTCCATCTGTACTGAAAGACCAACAGTCCACAACTTTGCTTTGTCGAATTTCTCAGGCTTGTAACCAGATTAGGAAAAAAATAGGAAATGTGAGATTCTTATTAGGCTGCCTTTGTTCTTTTTTTGAATGTTTCTTTTCTTTGTCTGAGACAAAATGGTGTTGTTATTCACCAGCAGAAATGTGCCAAACATGAATAATTCTATGTGAATTTATGCAGTGGGTCGTGAGGTCTCAGCCAACAGTTGTTGAATAAAGTGGCAACTTCAGGCAAGGAAATCTTTCTGTGCTAGAGGGAGAGTATTGAAAGGAGAATGAGATGTGGAAAGAAAAATCCCTGGATAATGTGTTAATTAAAAACAATCTGCTTCCAAGGGTCAAGTATTAAAACTACCTTATCTGCCTCAAAATGATGGGAAAGGGTTATAATGGATGCTTATAAGCCAAGCCACAGTTGTGTTGTGTTTGTGGGGCTGAGCATTTATCAACACATTGATCATGTAAACACTTATGCTTTGCTCTTGCTAGCACATGTATGCTTTCTCTCAAAGTTTTGCTTTTAACTTTACTTTAGATGGATTTTTTTTTTTCTCTTACACATGACTCTCGAGTTGTAATATAGTGTGTGGAAACTTGATCAGTGACTAAAGTAAATTGGGTTAGGAATAGAAGGAGGGCTTGGACACAGAGAGAATAGATTACTTCATTTCAGTCTGAGAACTCCAGTTATGTATCATTATGACTGAGAATTAAAACTCATCATTTGAAACAAGAAGTTAATTTTTATTTTATATTGTTATTTTTGCAGAATAATGTATTAGCCTAATTAATGCCTTTTAAAAACAGGAGGCCATTTGTAAAGTATGAACCTTAGTGCTCAGAAAAGAGCTGTTCACATTTTGCATACACTAACTTTCCCTTCTCTCATCACTAGAATCCATTATGTGTGATTCCTTGTTCATTCTTTGCTGTAGATTCACAGTTTAAGCTGAGAATGTCCCTCAGCGTGCAGGAAAGCAACAGGCTGCACATGTAGGGGCTCTCTTGCTTTAATCATTATGAAGTATGTTTGCTGCCTCCAACACTGCTCCTCAGGGCACACGCAGACCTGCTTCACCTTGCTGTTTGTGCACAAAGATCCCATTTACCTCCACTTGCATCTGGCATCTCAGGGGCTTTTTGCTTTGGGTTTTTGGGGGCGCTGGTTTGTGTCTTATTTACAACTGTTGTGTAACGTTCTTCTGCACTGCTTCACAATTGTTGATTTTCATTCCAACGATGACTATATTCAGTGAAATAGAAGTAATTTTTTGTGTATATTTTGCTGAAAGCTTTGGAATTCTTAACTAAGAGAGGTGCTATATAAATGTAAATTGTCCTTATTAATGAATATAGCGAAAGCATTAGCATGATCGGTGTATTCTGTGAATATTAAGTTAGAGTGGGAAAAAATTAGCTGGCAAAATCACACATTTCTTTGTAAATCAAGCATTTTTCTGTTTATTTGTAATTAGCCACAATTTTCTGTAATGCAAATGGCATCCCTAAGCATGGTGCAGCCTGCAAGCCACCTTGTGCAGCTGGGGAACTCACAGGGTCTTTGCTGGAGATGCTGTGTGTTTCCGAGCCTGCGGCAGAGGCTGAGTGATCTGTGGCCCATATGTTCCTGAAATGGGTGGTAACTCACATCTCTGAGTTTAGTCATCAAGGCTGTGCCATGACAGTGCTAAGCTGCACCATGGCAGAGCCTAGGTGTCAGACCAAAGCCAAAAGAGCAGATGCACAACACTATTATCACTTAAATGTCAGGCATGTCACACGGTGAAACCCTTTCTCACATTTCGAATAAACAATTTCGTCTTTTTTTCTTCCCGTGAAGATGGTGCTGTCAAGTATATCCAAACACCCCAAGTACATCTCTGGAAAGGTTCTAGAGACTTTGCTCAACTTATTTTCTCAGCCCAGAACTATGAAACACTTAAAGTCTGATGCCAAACCCATTGCCAAGTATAATTCTTCACTTATTTATGTGGCTTATCTTGGGGAATTTCAAAGTGCTGGTCTGACAAAAACTAATACAGTTTTCCTTTGTTTAGCAAGAATAGATTCAGAGCTGTATCTTGTTGCAGCTTTAAAAAAGTACCAAAAAAAAACCAGCACCGTTTTATTACATAGGAGTAAAGTCCTAAGCACCAAAGTCTGATCCAGATTTTTTTTTTACATATATATATATAATTTTTTTTTTTTTTTTTGAGAGTTTGGGCGCCCACTGTGCAAGATCCTAATTTCTATGATGTTAATGAGTTAATTGAAAAATAGCTCTTCCTTGTTTCCGGGTGAAAGTTTCAGGGAAGATTATTCTTTGAGATGGATATCATGGAGGTGGAAATTGAATGAGGCTATGTAATATCTGTGTGCCTTTTGCCACTGCACTGCCACTGCATCTCCCTTGCATTGCTGTGGAAAGAGAAATACGGTCATGCATCAGAATATTTTGATTTACAAAGTGTGACAAATACAAGCAAGGTATGTAGTCTCACCATAATGCCTCTTCTGCTTGGGTGTCCTAAAATCATCTGTGCTTTTAATCTTGTACTGCCCTGCATCCCGAGATTCTCCTCTGATTCCTCTGGAATTTATTCTTTCTGAAATGTACCACAGGACCTTCTGAACCTTTGGCTGCCCTCTGGTCACTGCTTCCCATAATGTTAAAACCAAAAACTCAGTGTTTGGCAACTTACTGTCTGTCCTGGCTAATAGATTTCTGACAAGAGTTAAATTCAGACTGGCATTGGCAGTGCAGCAGAGGCTCTGGGGGCTCTCAGTACAGCTGTCCTGCTCATGGAAGCAGGGTAGTCCAGAAAGCCCTTTGGCCACCAGTTCCAGTGTAGGCTGTGCCACTGGAGTTAGACTTGTATGATATATTTTGCTCCTAATACTACTGGCAGTTTTCTTCCTCAGAAAGGGTGCATGCGTGCTGCCTACTCACTGTGCCAAATTGGGGAATGTTGAGTAACTGGACTGCCTGAGGAGACATGTTTAAACAAGCCTTGGGTTTATTTCCCACCTATGTGGGGAAAAAAAAAAAAACTCTCCGGGTCGCATTCAAGCAAAATTACTTAATGTTTGGAATTCACTCTGCTTTTTTTCCCAGGAACCCCTCATCCAAATCTTCCAACTTTGGCACCCAAGCCCTATCATTCGCTTCTCACAAAAACCCAGATTTCACGGAACTCAGGTGACCCTGAGCACTTTGGAGCGTGTCTAAGGAGAAGGAAGTTGTCAAACTGCTGCTGCTGCCATGTAATGTGTGCATGCTTGTTCGAGGCCATACATTCTTCAGCAGAAATAAATTCTGCCAGGAATAGTCACAAATCTGCCTGCGTGCATCCTGCCTGCTAGGGTTTGCATTTGGATCACCTCACTTATTGACAGATGTGTAAAATTTTATATACTGCACTCCCACAACTCCCTTGTGACTGTCCTGCTGCAGATGCTGGGGAGCCTGAGTTTTGGCAGCTGTGTTAAGCATTCAGGTTTAGGCTGAATTTTTTTCCCTCCAGCCCTGTCTTTTCTTATGTGATATATTATTCTATGGAATTATTTTACGTTAATTCTGCGTGTTTACTGGTAATGTCCCATTCTTTCAGCTGTTTGGATGCAAATGCAAAAGACAGGTCCCTGAAGAGAAAGCCAGGTCTGTTACTAGGAAGATGAGACCATAGCACAGGATATAGTGAAATGCAGATGGTGTTGTCATCTTCCTAAATGTACAAATAAAGACAAAGTGAGATCGTCCATGCAGCTGTAATGAAATCATATGGCCTTGCATGTGTTCCTGCCGTAGTGTATTTCCTCGTGTGAGCAAGAGATGCTAAATTCTCTCTTACACAAGATATAATTTGACCAAAACCTCATACTTGTCTCTTTAACCAGCAGTGGAATGATGTGTGTACTAACTTCTCTGTGCACATTTTTTTTAACAAAACACCATTTAATTTTAAATGCTAATATGTGTGTGGTTAATTAAGAAGCCAGAATTACTATAAGGTGGGTAAGCTCCAAGAGAGAGGAAGACCATTCCACTTCTCCTTATAGCTAGCTATTTGTGAACCAGATGATAGTGTGCAACATTAAGATTTTGTAAATGGCATTTTAAATGAATGGTTAATGGCTGACGATTAATTAAACTAAGTTGTTTAATCGAGAAGCTGTTAAAATCTTGTTTATTGGCCAGTCGCTTTCCTACTGAAAGTGCAAACCCTAATAGCATTTGGTATTTCCATTTAGTAGGCAAGCGATGTAACTAGATATTTTCTTTGAACAGAGAGGTCTACCTTAATGGATACACAGTATGGATGGATGCAGCATTGTGTACTATGTTTTCTTCTTCCAAGTTAACAGTTGTCTGGTAGCAGTACAGAGAGAGAAATGCATTTTCTCTGAGAATTTGGTAATCTTAAATTAAATTGTTAAGTCTTACTTTAATTAAAGTGTAGAGGACATGATTAAGTCTGATGGATGTGGTCCTGTTTTCCCACTACTCTCCAGTAGTTTGTTGTATTTCATACACTTTAGGGTTTTCGAAATACCCAGTTTTTCATTGCTCCAGGTTGTCTTCTGTCAGAACAAGTCTCTTTGGCCCCATCATCAGTTTTGCAGAGTTGCTCTAGCTAAGGAAAAAAAAAGTATGTTTCAGTCAGGTTTATTCTGTACTGTAGTTCTGGTTAAATGATGAATGTGAGCCTGGTCCCATTTCCCTGATTGAAGAGAAACAAGCAGAAGGTCATTATGCTGCTCACAGTTGTGAGGCTCGTCCTTCCAGCAGGTCTTTTGCCAAGAAACTGTTTGTTTTTCTTTTGTTTTCCCTTTCTCTCAGCCCAGTTCCCACTCTTTTTATTAACCATCTCCCGTTTTCTCCCCCAGCTTCTTGACATACTCATTTTGCCATATGATCTCCTAGCTTCTGGATATGCAAGTAGTTCAGAGGAAAACCCTGGTGGCTTGGCCTTGTGCAAGCTTTGCTGTGTAGCCCACTGTAAGATGAATCTAGGCTGCTGACCTCAGGGACCTCCAAAACCGTGACTTTCAGAAAAATCCGCTCCTACAGCTTTTTCCTAGCTGCTACTAGTTAAATGGGAGAAAGGGGTTCTTTCTTTCTTTGTAGAGATAACGTTCTCAACATAAATACTCAATTGGTTTTCCTAGATCCCCAGGAAAGCTGCTTACACCAAGGGAAAAGGCTGCAGCACAGGGAGCCATGGCGTGCTCCTGAGACCTCACCAGCATTGCCAGGTTCTGCTGCCCCCAGGAACAATGCAGGAATTCTGGTAGGGTTTTTCAGCATGGCTGCTCATTCCAAGGCAAAGTGCTCAGCCCTGTGTGGTACTCATACAGCTTTACTGTGTAGTGGAAGCCTAGCAGTGGAAATCATTGTCGTCTCTATGTATCCTAAGATGTAGGAAATTCTTACTGTACACTGATTTTTCTGCAGTCACAGTTCACCTGGAGTTTACACTGGCAGATCTTTAAGATTTTACTGCTAATTGCAGCATAATAAGATATAAAAGGTCTGAGGGGGCCACAGATTTGACTTCAGAATGAATCAGTGGGAATCTTCTCATGGAATTTTCAAGCATCTAACTGCAGGATAAAACAACTGCTCATAAAAATTACCCATGACCTTGCTCCCTGTTTGTGTCAAGATGTCAGGGGCAAATAGTTACCCGAACACTTAGTTGGCAGCATTGTTGACAGAAAGTATAGGCAAAAGCATGAACCAGTTCTTTTGATTAGCAGAAAACTGTAAAAACCGATGTTGTTTGAAAAGCTGAAAATCACTCAATATTGTGCTAGCAGAAATATTGGGAAGAATGATGAGATGTGATGGAAATGGCTTAATAGGCAACAGGATGCTGAATAAAAAGACAATAATTGTGATTATTGTCTGACAGCTGTGCAGAGTGTACAGTCGATGACAAACTCTAAAACGTGCTGTTTTTCAATCCATGATCACAAATCCACTGGCACAGACAGTAATCCAAGGGGTCATAGTAAGCCAAGAAATAGTTTATTGTTTCATCAGCTCCAGTCTTCTGATGTAGTTAAGTTGGTATATACTCTGAACCTCTGTGACTGCCCTTGCATTCCCACGAGGGGACCTGGCACCATCTGGAGTCCACGTGTAGTGTGGCTAAGGAGCTGTTTCTCTGGCAGGTCATGCAGCAGCAGGGCATTTGTTGACATTGATCAAGGTATCAGTATTGATCTTGGGATGGTCTAAGAGAATTGTGACTGCTTTGTGGAGAGTCATGTTAGACTCTCATAGAAAATGAAAGAAACAACTTGTCTTCATCTACATCGTGGTCTGCACCTGAGAGGTCTTTCATTAGGACAGAGGGACATGAGAAAATCATGTTGTTTCAGATAGCCACACTGGTTATCTCTTTTATCACTAACTTGTCCTTGATGTCTGTAGGCCATTTTAAGAAAGCAGTGAAGGGTGATTGCGTGAAAGATTTTATACTCTTCAGTTGCCTGCAAAACAGGTAGCTGCCTTCGTTTTTCCCTTCCGCTAAACTGGAGAAAAACAAAAAAAACAGTCCACAATAAAAAAACCATGCAAGAGGAGTGAGTGTGAGATACCTCTAGAAAGTGCCAATACTGCAATAAATTAACGTGCTTATAGAGCAATAAATGTTCTCTTAATTTATTTTCTCCTTTTTGTTTCTCTTCAGTTTCCTACCTGTGTACCAGCAGGTCAGTGTGACAGTTGTGCAGTGTCACAGTGCTCTGTTGAACCTGCACTCTGGGAGGTTGTTAGCCCCCTCCCTCCAGTGACTTGGTAGCAGTAAGGAGGAACAAGAAAGTGACAGCTAATGTTTTAAAATTTCAAACAACATCATTCAGTCTTTGACCCATATTTATGGTTTAATGCCTTCAATCACTTAATTTTAATCTTAAATAAAAATTTTCAGCATAATAGTATCTTGGGGGCATTTCTTCTGAAACCAGTATTAGCTGGAACATGTCCTTCAGCCATGGAGTTTATCTGTTATAAACACTTCTGCCCTTAGGCTGAGATGCCTACTTAGTCCTGCATATGGTTATTACCTTGTAAATGGGAATAAACTGTAAATGATCATTATACTATTTACATAAATGCGTATAAAACAATTATTTTGAGACTGGCATGTAAGTTTATGCATGAAACATGTTTCTAATGCAAGTGTTGTACATGGCCTGGTAATTGAAAAGTAAGCAGCAAGGCATCTTCAGAGGAATGGAAGTACAATAAAACATGGTGGGTCTTGTGGAGAGGCAGGGAGGGGGCAACTGTTTTCAATGCCTGAGTCACCATAGTGCTCAACAGCTGTCTGAAAGGATTGCTTTAACTGAGCACTTGTGTGCTGGAAGTGTGCTACAGACCAGGGGACCTGGGCTGCTTCTGCTCTGCTCTTGGGTAATGTCAGAGGAGGCCTCCTCTGGCTGTAGTCCCTGCTTTACATGTCAGCAGAAACTTCCATAACCTGGCAAAAGGGTGTGAGGTTGTGGAGGAGGGTTGGGGAGCAGCATCAGAGCAATAAACCTGTTTCTAATTGTAGTTGATTGGTAGTACACAAATGACAAGCAATCTGTAGTCCTTCACCTGAATAAGGTGTTGTTTTCTTCCTTTAACATCTTCTGCTGTTCCTGATTCAAAAAAAAAAAAAGGAAACTAAAAGAAACCAAGAGGCAATTATTTTGTGCCTCTGTATACAATGGTAGTGTTTAAGCAGCAGCTGCTTCAGAAAGGGAGAGTAAAGGGGATGGGGGAAGGGATTGATCTTTTCGTCCTTTTCTCTGTAAATACCACTGTCTGCATCGGTGATGATGCTTTGACCTCCTTACTACAGAGCTTGAAAAGTCTCGTGCTCTTAGTGACATGTTCTGGCTCCAAAAGTGAATAGGCAGAAGTCTCATTGTCTTTCTTTGAATGCTGTGACAAGTATGTTATCAATCTAAATGTGATAAGGGCTTGAGAATCCCTCCCAAAATTTAAACTCGTTAGTCTGAATACTGGTACTTTTTCTATGTCTGTGTGGCTTCTGAAATAAGTGTTCTTTCATACCTTTTTGCCTTTAATCTGCACTCTGCCCACTATCTCATTACTATTAGCTGTGGAAAATATACCAGATGTCTGAGCAGTTTCATTGTTCTGTTGTTTTTCTTTTCCAGACTCTAGTGCATAGATAGATGTTAATTTCTCTTTTGTGTTAAAACTCTCCTCCGTGGAATAAGATTACCAGTGTGCAGTCTTTGGCCGCTAGATACTGAGGTCTCGTATCTTTTGAGTGCTTTGTCTCAGTTAGTGTTTTTACTAGCTCGGTGCATTTAAAGCGAGTGGTTTGTTCTTCTTTAATGCCCATGGAACCTTAAATTGATGCCCCTTGACTTTAGGACAACAATTTTAACATGTTTGTAAAATGTTTTCTTTATTCCCAGGGCTGAGCAATGATACACAAAGACACCTGCTCTTCCAAGTGGGTGGAAATTGAAAATCATGCCAAGAAAAATGCTGCTTCTCAGAAAAGATCAAAATATGCATTGTTTAAAGCGTGACATAAACAAAATAGATTATGTAAGAATCGTGGGCCCTTGTTTGGGATGAGATCACTCACTTTTGGGTCCGTACCTTTTCTGCTAACAGTACTTAATGCTTACATCTAAAAAGCCATGCTAGAACTACTGCTTTCCCCAACAACTTTGAAAAAGACAGTTAGAAAACTACAGGCATTGTATCAGCACAGTTACCACCATGGCCACTGGTGTGCTTGAGTAACACAGCAGCTAGGTCCAAACCTTTAAGAAAACCTGTTTCTTTAAAATGGGTCAGAGAACAACTGGTTGATTTACAGGTAGAAAATGTGAACACCTTGGATTTGATATAATTTTTTTTAAATACAAATTATGTCATTTGTATAGTTACATAAGCCAGAAATTGTAAATCTATGTTGCACAATCTGAAAAGCAAATGATAGCAGGTGGATTTGTGTCTGCTGCTCAGAGAGAAAACTGATACGCAAGTCCTGTTTCCATCAAAGTAAATGGCAAAATCTCTGTTGATTGAGATGGGAAATCAGAATTGATTCCCCTCCCTGGTTCTCCCTGGAAGAATGAAGTGATATTTTCTTTTCTGTTTTATACTTATTAGTTTCACAGCCAGGTTACTGTAACTTCAGCATTTCTGCCACGGGTCTGCATGACTGTTTTTGTTAACCACTTTTATTACCTTTTGGCCTGTTCTTTGCATCACGCTATTGACAAAATGATTTTTACATTTTTTTTATCCGAAAGTTTAGAGCCCAGAATACGGAAAAGTCTGAAACATTAATTGGACTAGACTGCAGCATTTAAAGTAACCTATTCTATCGTCCATTTACCTCCCACATGAAATGAAAACTCTATTTTGATCTGAACTGTCACAGATAATTTCTGCACATAAAACACATCCAGAGACAGCTTTCAAATGGAGTTGTCACTTCTTATTTAGCAGGCTGGGGACTCTCTATTGTTGTCAAACCCTCTTTGCAAAAGCATCACTAACACACTGATTTGCACAGTTGTATGTTAGAGGAGGAATGGTTGTACAGCTTCCATGAAACAAAAAATTGTACGTAGCTGCTGAAATACTCTGCAGCTGAAGTTACCTACTATTTAAAAGAAAATTCCTTTTGTTTCTTTATGATTACTATTTTTGAACAGATTTTCATACTGTGTGCTGGTGTGAGGAGAGGTTGTTTTTAGTGTGAATTGTGACAATTACCATTTAAAAGCTAGTAGCCAACATTCTGTTATTTTCCCTGACCTCTCCTGGACCAGAAGTTTGGCTATAATCTCTTCACAAATTTCAAGAATTCTTAAGCAAGTGCACTGGGAATATCTCTGAGTTGTGAGTACAGAACTGCTGCCTCAGAGTGTATTCCAGCCAAGATGCTTAGGCAAGGCTGTAGGGCACTTGTTTCCAGACTGCTATTCTGATGGTGGCCAACGTGGCCATCTGGTGAGGCCGGCTGGAAGACCCAGCTATGGCATCACAGAAAAGAAGATGGCTTAAAACTTGAGAACTACTATTCTTCAGACTTTATTTTCATAACATTCCATTTGCCTTCGAACGTGATATATTTTCATAAAATAAACTTGCCTCCTGGCCTCACTTGTATTCTCAAAAATTTATGCTCTTGGAATAGGCAGTTAAATAGTAGTAATGTGTGATTTTTATTACATTTTCCTCACAAGCTTGGAAAATTGACCAGGATTAGAGGGTGAAGAATTTGGTTAGTGTGATGAGATGTCCTTTATTGCTGTCTCCACAACTACTTATGCCGGATTAAACAGCAAAACACAAGCTGGCAGAATGCTCTTCTGACCTAATTCTGCACCACAACACAGCTAGGAGACTATCTGCTGATCTAACTGATAAGCATGACTTCGTCAAATCCAGATGGATGTGAAAGCAGCGAAACACAGATGAGGCCCAAGAGCCGGAGTCCTGCATTTTCTGCAGCTGCCTGAATCCTTTAGATATCTTCACTCTGCAGCTGGGGTTTGGGGGGTGGGACTGGGGTGAGGGAAGCTGCCTGCTGTGATGTGGAATCTACAGAAAACCAAAACTCAAAGCTAGCGCCGTAAACACTACTGGCCAAAGCAAATTGCCTGTTTTAAGGACCATATCTTCTGTAATGAAGCAAGAGATACAGAATGGAAATCCCATTCTGATTCCTGAGCTGTATGCTGGAAGATTAGAGGCTTCTTTGTTCAATGTGTCTCAAACTCCCTCTCGGAGAGTGATGTGATGGGGAGGGGGTTTCTCTGTTCTCAGTTTTGCCTGTAAATGTACTGTATTCATGAATCAAATTTAGTGGCTATCCCATGGGGAGCAGTGAATTAGATGGGCAGGAAAAGGGGTAGTTTGGTGCATTAGTGGAGGATATCCTTGAATGCAGAAAAATGAGGGAAGGAAAAATCTTATGGTCAATGTGCTTAAGTTAGCGCACATCCATGGGGTTTTAACTTTGGTCATTGCAGAAAAAATGCAGCAGATGAAAGTTCTCTTTTTTTCTCCCACATCTCATTGGGCTAGCTTGCATTCCTCTCTCTTGGTGGGACCAGTGTACAGACCTGGACTGGATTCAGCATACCCAGCTATCTGCTGCTCCAGGCGTGGAGGCTGTGATCCACATTTGTGATGATTGGCAAGTTTAGAAAGTTGAGCACTAGACAAGTAAAGGGATGTTTATCCTACATCAGAAATAGTAATTTTCCAGGCTACATTCTCACAGGTGTTCAGTGCATGCTCTTTACAGTTAGTTACCTGACACAAAAGCAGCTTGGTCTTATTGTCCAGTAGCTCTATCAGGTTGTTAATTCTTCTCAATAAAAAAGTGTGTCTTCTGTCCACAGTGACTTTAAACAGCACTGAGGCTCACAAACTCACAAATTTGTCTTTGCAAATTCACATTACACTTGCCTCCTTCCTAAAACATCAAGTATCATTGTCAGGCATCCTGCGGACCAGTGTTGTTTCCATATTATCTTGTGCTCCCCCACCTGCTTTTACTGGTTCCATTGCTCTACTGTGTGTGGGAACAGGACTGTCTATTGATTAAACATCTGTTCAGAGCCTATTGCAAGGAGAGTTTCAGAGGCATCCTCTGTGGGTTCTTCCCCTGTGGTCCAAGCCAGCTGGTGAGTTGCCTGCTCCAGTCCCTGGGTGATGTGTTTCAGTTAATATTGGTGTGTCCTGAGAGCACCGCACCATACAAAGCACCTCAAAACTTCAAAGCTTGTTTTTCTGCAGCTCTGCTTTCAAAACATGAAGGAAACATGTCCTGCAGCAGTGCCATTTACTGACTCCTGAGAATATCCTAAGTAGTGGTCACACCCTCATTTCAAAGGCAATATATGGGGCCATTATCTGAGCAAATACAGTGCCTGTCACTGAAAATCCATTGATGATGATGGATTCTAGTTACTGATAACTGCAGCCAGATCCACAATGGTGAGTAGGGGGTAAAACATTAGCCCTTAAGCTCTGTGAGTTGCTCTCTGTAAGCAGGTCAGAGTTTCACAAGAGCTCAAGGAAAATCAAAAATAATTAAAAGTAAGTGTAAAAAAAAAAATTAAAAACCCCTGGAGTCTCAGGGAAGATGTGAGGAAATAAGGAGACAAGGAAAGAAGAAGGAATAACAAAACTAAACAAAAGTAATCCTTTGGCGGGGGGTGGGGGGAGCAGATTAAAAGATTTTAGAAGAGAAAAAATGAAGGATTTGAACAGTGACAGGATGTTCTCTTGCAGAATGGCAGAAATATGTGTCCATGTAGAAGAGTTAACTCAGGTTGGAAAAATTTCAAGAGTTTCAGGGAAAGTTGAATGTCTTGGTTATTTTGAAACCTTCAAGGAGAAACATGCAGGGAAACTATGGAAATAATATACTGCTAGAAATATTCTAGATCTGTGGTGGGATGACTGCATTTGTGTTTGAAAGTACTACCATGTCAGTATTGGTTTAGTGTCCTGAATGTCATTGTTAAATGGGGTTAACTTGTATGAATCTGAAAGAGTTCAAGATTTTCTTGTTTCTAAGTAACTTCTGCTTGTGTGACACTACTGTATACCACCTTTCAGTAGAAAATGTGCAACTCCAGAGACAGGCCATCTGTAGATCAAGGTTTGATAAAGTTACCCTTCCCTAACACAAATACCTTTTTTTTGGAAATACAGGCAATTTCCTGTCCTCTCATTTCCATAAATTGGTGAAAGAGCAGTGTATTTTATGTATTTACAGCAGAAACTTAGCACTAGGAGCAGAACACATTCTGAGTTGCAAAATGCGGATGGATGATGCTTCCCCTCCCTGCTTCCCTGCTGGATAACACCACATCAGTGATTATCCCTGGCTTGTGCCGTGGCTGTGCAAGGTGAGCAGAGCCAGGTCCCCTGCGCGCTCAGCAGCCCTGCAGCGGGAGCTGAGCCGGGGCCGTGCCCTGCAGTGCCTCCATCCGCTGGCCCTGGCTGTGCTGCTGACAGGAACCTTGCCAGACATCCTCCTAACAGGAGTTTCAACAGTGAGCTGAAGCCACAGTATACAAGTCTTCTGAGCATGGATGATGGGTTCTTTTATTTATTTGTCTTGTTCGTGTTACAAAATAGAGGTGGTGGAAGATAGTATTTGTTTTCTTAGTGTTGACTCAGAGTACCTTTGTCATTAACCACAGCCCTTGCCCAGCCCTTTCTGCAGTGCTCACTTGTCAGCTTTGACCATGGTCCCCAGAGTGAGATTTCTCCTCGTTTTATAATGAGGAACAGGACGTTCAGGTTTTTCCATGTGTTGCCACCAAAACCAATATTACAGCCAGACTCAGCAGCAATGATGGCAGCACACAATAATAACCATCCCACATGCGATTTAGATTAACTGCTCTTCTGTTTAGTTCATATAATGCCTCAACAGCATGATCTGATTTGCTGTTTTCACATAATCCATCATTAATTCTTTGACTTACAAAATGACATTTTTTAGTAGCAGATGGAGGGAAATGGGCTCCCCTACATTCAGAAGGGAACTTCACTTTCTCCAACTGCAGTTATGTTGCTTTATTTATCTGACTTTTATTTTAAATGTGGTTTCCTTTTACAAGTATGAGGATTTTGGGGAGTGGTAATGCTTCTATTAGAAGTGTTGTCTTTAAGGCTGCCTTTCAGCATAGGTGGAACTAAGTAGCAACCACTGGCCACAGACCTCCAGCTCTGGTGGTAAGGGAAGAGAGGAGTGGGTGTTTTGGCAGCATGCACAGATTGCCTCCTCCTCCAGCTGAGGAAGGTGCTGTTGTGGCTGCCAGAGCAAGCTTTTGGGCTTGTAGAGGACAGCTGTGGCACCCACATGGCTCCCATCAGTGGTGGCAGCAACAGGAATAGGAATAGGAGCCATAATCTCAGTGCTCTCCTACCTCCAGCAGTGTGAAGAGCAAGTAGAAGTGGCTCTTTGGGGAGTCAGAATTGTTTCCAGAGCTTGGAAAAAGAGGAGGAAGGCAGTAGAGGTAGAGAGTTGCATGGAGATGGGGGAGACTTTCTCCTTCCCACCCTTTCCGTGTGTGACAGGTGCAGAAGCTCTGCACCCACTCTTCCCCAATCTGTCAGTCCTTTGCTAATTGTCTTCCCCTGCCTAAAATCTTTTGGTCCTTGCCTGCCCTCCTCCCCTTTTCTCCTCACAGCCTGTTGGAATCTCCCTATGAACCCTAGCCTGCCATTGCCGAATTGCATTTTGCCACCCCATGAATGAGAACAAATTAAACTACTTTATCTCGATCATTTGTGCAGCAAAATGCAATTTGCTTGTGTTGCTGCAGGTCCTTGAGCCAACTATGTTCTGGACACTTTTATCACTTTGCCATCTAATCTGCTGAATATCTCAGATCCTCTTGTCTTGAAAAATGTGGTTTTAAGACTTTTTTTTTTTTAAATCTAGCTGTGTATTTATGCATGCACAAACCCACTGTGATATACATGTCCTCATATATGCGTATATATATATATATGTACCTGTATAATAAATAAAAAATACATATCACACTTGGAAAGTCCACACCTAACTTGCTAATGTCAGCTGCAGTTGATGGACAGCCAAGTCAGACTCTTTTTATAGTCCATTTCTAAAATGAAACCATAAATTTTAAACTCAGGCTTCATCATTGCAGAGAAAAAAGCTTTTCCAGCCTATTGATGAAATATAACATTTGATAGGATTTATGAGGCCCAGATTCAGGAGGATAATTTGCAGAGCACTTAAAGCTCCTTTTTCCTGCCCTTTGCCTTCCCTCCTCTCAAATACACATACCAAAAAAAGCCATTAGTAATGAAAAATTATTAAGGAAGATTTTTCTTGATTCCATACAAATGTCAATTTGTGAGAGAGAAAGAGGAAGAAAACAGTTGCAGGAGCTCTTACAGTAAAGGGGTCTAAGTAGAGCCAGGCTGATTATATGAGAGGAATAGTGGCTCTTACTGATAAATACACAGTGTGATTATTTGCTGTAATACAGTCATTTGTAATGTGTCTGTGTGTGTGTGTGTATTATTTTTAATAGTACTGGATGGAATTTATTTTTTATCACATTGAGATATTCACAAACCAGCCACATAAAGTTAAAAATAAAACCGATACCCAGCTTCTTGGTATCTTGATAAAGTTTCCTTCTGGCTTGTATTACCAGAGTGATAATTTCAGAGGAAAAACATCTTCTGTAACTTGTGATCACAGTATCTGTCAAATGGTAGGAAATGAAGAAAACTGCCAGACAGTGTCAGATTTATTAACAGCTCTAAGAAAACCAAAATTAATGCATTTTCTCTTATTTGATGGGTTGAAATGTCCATGTGCTGTACTTATCTTAATGGACAAGTGAAGGAAGTAGCACTCATCAATTAAGTCTCTCATTAAGCTGACTACAGCTTAATCTGGAGCACATGCAGGAGTACTGTGTGCGTGCCAGGCTGTACCCTCAAAGGTGTTGTGGTTGTTGTTAAGGAGTGTTCGTCCCACAGATGCCAGGAGCAACCTGCTGCACCTGGGAGAATGCAATCCTATAGGGCAGGGAGGGGGACAGCTATGGAAACAGGCTGTGCCACTTGTGCCTGGGGAGCTGCTGGCCTGACTTCCATTGGAAAACTGTTTTTCCACATGTTGATAACCAATCTTCAACCATTTGGGTTGAAAATGCCTATGTAGGAAGTGTGCTGAAGCTGAATTTTTATGGAATCAGATAACAGCTGGGTTTCCTGAGGGACGGGGGGTGTAGCTGGAAGGAGAAGATGACAAGGGGTTGTTTTATCTGTGCAAAAAGTAAAAAGCAGCAGCATATATTCTTCCAACAAGAATCTGTAGTCTTTCCGTATGCTGGAATGGGGTCTTTATATTTTGGAAGGGAACACAGCCTAGTCTTATAGCAGACTGTGGCTTTTGCCACCCCTTGAACGGTGACAATTTGACTAAGTTATAAGATTTAGAGTACTTCCCACACACATGATAGAAACTTGGCTGCTAACTTCACCAAAAGTACTTGTCCTGAGCTGCCAGAGCCGATACATGTTTTTCCAGTAGCAGGTTCTGGCTGCAGGGACCAGATAGACTCCTGTTGCAGGAATGAAGGATGAGGTAAACAGGGTGTTCAGGGGTGATCAGTGTTCCCAGGTGCTAGCACCCCACCTTCCAAGGGAGGAAAAGAGTGAGCTGCTTTCAATGCCCTAAAAAAATGCCATGGAGGGGTAGAAGAATCAGAATGGAGGAGAGGCTGGAGCAGCTAAAGGATGGGGAGAATAAAGGGGAGTGCTGGGCCAGGCTGTAGTTGTGGACGATCTGTGGGTGCTTCAAAGTAGAGAGAAGTGTACCAGTACTGCAGGTTTGATGCTCTGTTAGTGTGTCAGACATGAGCACCTCATTTGAATCAGTGCCAAAAGGAAGAGGTGCTGTAGGATGTCCCATGCCACCTGCAGCCCCATCCTCACTGGCAGCTGCTCTGGGAGGTGCTTCTGGGAGACGGGTCTCAAGGAGTGCTGGGAGGAGACATGCTGACCCAGGTGCATCAGGGGAGCTGTTTCTGTGCTACAGCTGCCTGTGGGACAGAGATTGGCTTGTATGGGAAGCCAATAATGGGTGGAGGAAATTGGCAGCCTTGACTGAAAGATAGGGAAAGACTTCCAAGCATCAGGATGAGAACAGAGAATTGAGACAGCAAGACAAAAACAGATGGGAAAGGATTGGTAAGGTGTGTCTCTAAACACAGCAGTTGAAAGCATATGAGAATCATTCTGTAGAGGCAGAGGTGAGTTTGAACCAGAACACTTGCTCCTGCATTTCTGGGATTCCCAGCCAAACACAGATATAGGTTTGATCTTCATTTCCCAGGCAAGGTATGCCAAAAAAATGGTTCTGTACAGTTTGAAGAATATTTTGGTTTTTTTCCATTTTAATTTAATGTTTTTTAAAGCAGTTACTAAAAAGGAGTAGGAGTTACCTTCAGTCTTAAACAGCTCTGTTCTCCAAGTGGAAAAGCAGGAGTAATTTCATATCACAAGTGCAGTGGAATTACAGTTGTAAGAAGGAGCTAGAAAAACAATGTACATCTGTAAGTCCGGGAGCTTCCATTGCCTGCATAATGCAAAACAATGATGTTACATTGCTGACTTGAGGCCTCCAAGTTCAGAAATACTTCTTCAAAGTGCAGTTCGGCTTATAAAGAGTTCAGTTCTGTTTTTGCAGAGCTTGTGATGAAAGTGGGTTGAAGGAATGTGTGTTCCCCAGTCTGTGAATGCAAACCAAACAACAGTGGTCCCAGGACCCAGCTGCACCAAGGGAAGTGCCCAAGGGGGGAGGCTACTGGAAGGGTAGATAGGGTGGCCTTGGGAGCAGCAGAACTTTGCAAAACTCCATCTACCACTGCAGCATCTGTCAGGGCTTTTGTTGAGCAATAGCCACAAGCTAAATTTGCCATATATAATTCCTGAGAGAAGCCAGTGGTAACTGATGTTTTGATTTTCAAGTGTGTTCCTGTGAAACTGCCCAAATCTCAGTTGTAGTTTGGAAATACTGCCCTATCAAGAACCAAAATGAATTTACCTTCAGGGTTGTCCCCATGGTAAGATTGTCATAAAATTTTTAGCCCCGTGCACTATTATGGTGTAGAAAATACAACTACGCCTGTTTCTTTTGCACATCTGTTAAATATTTCAGGTGTCATTTTAGTATATATTCTGAATAAGTGAACTTCAGATCATGGCACTGGAGTTAGGATGTTCTGAAGAGTGCATATGGATTATACCCCATCTGCAAGAAGTCTGTGTGTTACAAGAGTCATTCGAGCACACTCAGCAGTGCTTTCTCTTTGCTGTGCCTTGCACTCACAGCTAGCAAAATGGCTAGAAAAAATTTCACTTGTTGTCTTTGCTTTTCTTTCACTTGTAGTTGGGGTGCTAAATGCTTTCTGTAAGGCTTACACGCTTCACCTTGCATGTGCCAGTGGCTTAATAAGAGCATCTGCTGTCTTTCTGTAGCAAATCTGATGATTTTTCTATGCACATATATTTAGTTGTACATATAAATAGAATGCAGGCACTGTTAGATGCATATGAAAGTGAACGTCAGATTGAAATGGTAACATATGAGGTTTTCTGCAGTTCCATTTATGAAGTATCAAGTTAAAAACAAAGCTGTGAAATAGCCAGAAAACTTTTTGTTTCTGCAGCCAAAGGCATGTGCTTGTACAGCCTAACCTAATTAGGTCTCCGATATGTTCTCAGAATGGTCAGCATTTCATGTGCTGTGTCGTTGTCTGTGAGCTGTTTTTTCATTATGGTTGGGCTTTCACACAGCAGAAAGTAGGAAAGCACTGCTCCAGATGTCTGGCTCCTTTCACCGACTTTGTTGCTGTCTACAGCAAAATTTGAGTTTTAACTCTACAGAGCAAATTCCCTTTGAATCTTTGGATACCCTTAAACAGTATAGTACTGGAGTATGTGTAAATGTCTACAAAGTACAGTGATTGGAGTGGCTGGTTTAAGAGGAGCTATAAAATGGTTCCAGCTGGAGTGCATTCTTGAGGTAAGCTCAAAATGCACTCCAAATTGTCAGCACACTACTCAGAAAAAACACAAGAAACAAATCATCTTTAGTGTGCTTTGCTTCCCTTAATGCACATAAGGATAGTGTAAATGGAAGCTGGTCAATTTTCAACAGTTTGTGTAAAATTGTCCCTAGGTTTTGCTTCCGAACTTCAGTCTTTGTGAATAAATGCATCACATGGGGTTGTAAGTATACCTGTGTGTATTTCTGTGGTCATAATGCCATCTATATTTCAATAAGTATTGTGTGTCTGTCCATTAATATTTATATGGAACGGAGAGCTTTGGTTCTCACAATTTTTAATAAACATTGATGGTGTTACTGGTTTATACAGAGCATTCAATATGCTCCATCAAAATGGCAGCTCTAATTAGGTTCCTTGAATTAGCTAATGGATTTTGAGAAAGATAGCTTACAAAGCTCTTACAGCTGTCCAAGATATTCCTGCCATGGCAGAAAGACAAAAGGCCGCTGGAAGCTACAGATTTGAAAGCGTTAGAAATGCAACTGACAGTTAAAAAAGATAAATTACATTTGTATTTTTTTTCCTGTAAAAGTCCCAACACTGGATTAATGTTATCCTTGTAGTGACCGTTTATTAAAAACACCCCCAAAAAAGCCAGCTTTAAAGTAAGGAAGTGTTTTGGCTCTGAGAGCTGCACTTTTCCCCGATGCTTTGCACATGATGTGAATTCTTTTTCATTTTTAAAATGTAAGCTATATCTGTCACAGAATTACAGACACAGAGAACTTTTTTTTTTTTTTTTTTTTTTTTTTTTTTTTTTTTTTTTTTTTTTTTTGTTGAGGTTGAGTTGTCTACCTCCTCTCTAGCTAGGCAAGTATTAAAAAAGCAAACAACATAGAGGATTAGTTGCTGCTACTCTGCCAGTGGCATAGGTTGGCACGTATGTAACAGAGAGCAGATGACAGAGTCTCTAGTGTGAAACTTGGAGAAGTAATTTCTGAGAGAAAATGGGTAGTTAACTCTGTGCTTTGAAATTTTCAACAAAATATGTTTTAGAACATGGGCAGTGGCATCTACTGAGAGGGAATTCTTAGATCCTCAATTCTTCTCTCACAAGGGAGTGCAGAAATGAAGACTGCACTGAATAGTCACCTTCTCTCCCTCCTGCTTTTGCTTTGTGTGTGGTAAAGAGAATTCCTGAGGGACTCCTGAATGGCTAATTCAGTGGAAGTTTGTAAAGTAGTTATTATTTCAGCTTTGGTGATAAGTTTAATAAATGGTAGTGCAAAAAGCAATAGCCTGTAAGTGAAAAAAACCTAGCTGCCAGTTCCAGGCAGGTGTGATAGTCTTTAAGAAATAGAGTTACATTTCTACACTGGAGTTTAGCATTCAGCATTTGCTTTGTTGGATTGATAAAGCTGCTGTAAATGGAGTTTGGAGGGCTGAAAATCTGCTCTGTGTTGATGTGACCTATCTATTGTAAATATGCCAGCTGCTTTACATCAGTAAAGTAAAATACCCCCTCCCAAGCTGTGTTGTAATACAAAGTGCCAAAAAAGGCAATTTAAGTACTTTGCCGCGTAAATCCAGATGAAATTACCTTGGAGAGAAGGCCTTCAATTATGCCTCACACGTGACTTCTGCATGATGGATAAAAGGCATAATTGATATCATCTTTAGTGAAGAAACCAGAAACTGTTGCATTGTCTAGAGGCTACTGAAAATACCAGGAAAATCTGTTTTTCATTATTTTCATTGTGTATTGTTTATAGAGAGTTTGGTTGTTGTCAGCAGCCGAGTCCCTAATCTCTCTGCTTTCCTAGCCCTTCGGAGACAAGTGCACATCTCACATCAACAAGACAGCAGTAAACTGGTCCCATGCCAGAAACAGAGATTGCCATTAACCAGCCTGAACTGGAAAGGCATCTATTTTATTATTAGTTAAGATCTGGTGATTGCCTTCTTTGATGAGGCACAATACATTGAGCAGAGAAAAGGAAAAAAATTACCTTTTTTTGAAATAAAAATGAAAATCTGGCTACAAACAAGAAAATGTCTGCCTTTTTTTCTTTCTACTTGATTGCAAATAATGTGTTTCTGTTAGAGTAGCATATACCGTATCTGCTTACAGTGAAGTTAAACCTCAGTGTGCCAATTTTTGTTTCCATAAAACAACAAATTAGGCTGTACCTCCCATTACTCCTGACCAGCTGTAGTCAACTGTAAGTTATAAAGGAGAGTAATGGAGATGAGAAGTTGCTGGTTGGAAAAGATGATGCTCATTTGAATATCTAGGCCGTCTGCCATGACAAACAGGAAAAGGTGTTGTATGTCATGTGAAGGGAGGGAAGCATAAAAGGTTGCCTTGTGTCAAGCCACTGAGAGATATTTTATAAACAGTTTGGAAAAACTGAAAGTGATACAAATCTGTTTGGTCTCAATCTTCAAATGGTTTTTTTTTTTGAGGCTTCTTTAAACATATTGTGAGCTATTTGGGGAAAGAAAAGGTTAATGACATTGCTAATTCATATCATGCAAGGTTCTCTTTCCTTCTTTCTTCCTAATGAGTCTGTAGGAACCTGCAAATATCATCTTCTCTCTTTCCACTAAGCTCCTAATGTCAAGAGGTCAGTAGTGATGTTACAGGGTCAATAGGACTCAATTTACATCCAGACAAATGGTAGTCATGTGCTGCCCTAGGAGGATTTGACCTTTTGGACAGAAGGGGTTGTACTGCTTTTATGTCCGCCTGAAGAATTGAAAGGTGACAGCGCATGTTCCACTGAAGCACAGTTATGAGGTTTTAAAACATTATTAAGCAGATTAAGATTCGGGGACTTTGATATACAGGTTCAGCTAAGTGTAAATGGCTTCTTCAGTGTAATTTGTTTTTCTGCAGTTTGTTTATGATTCTTTACATGTATTTATGTACCTAGAGAGAAACACATTCATCTAATGCTTCTCACATCAGTCTATCTATTCGGACCTTCTCAGATAGTCCTGCCTAAATGGAAAAGAGCTCAAAATCTGCCTACCAGTCACTTTGCATGAGTCCAAATCAAGTGTCCTCAAAGAGCCCCTCTCCATTGAGAAAGACAGTAGTTGTGTATACATCAAGTGTGTTCCTGCCCAGAGCAAGAAAGCAGGTGTTGTGGAGACCAGTAGAGCCTAATGTATGGTTCCAGTTCCTAGAAAGATGTCATTCTTAAATTGGGTCCTCAGTGTCGGGTGTGTGTAGCCAAAACCTGTAGCCAAAAAATCAAAGGTAATTCCTGAACCTGCAAGGTGACATCAGTGATGTCAGCAAAGCATTTCTGACAAACCTTTCCTTGTAATACCATTTCCTTACTCAAATGCCTATGAAAACAGCAGATGTTCATTTCTCTCTAAAATCTCTTTCTCTTGGTAGTCACAAAGATGAAAGCTGAATTACGGTAGAATTATGTTCTTACCATTGATTTTCTTTTTATCACTTCCCACCATTCTTTTTATTCCTTCTTACCACTGAGGTTGCAAAAATATCTTCATAAGAAATGTAATACTTCAGGATAGAAATGCAAGGGCTGGAACTTAAAGAGAAACTTACTCAAATATTTATTTGTTAAAACTTCAAAATGGAAGTTTTATCCTAAGTGAAAGATACTCTTACATGCTCTGTTGGACACCCTTATCTTTGTAGACCACTGTGTTCCTTTCAGTATGTAAAATCAGTTTTGTTTTTTAGCAGATCATGAATGGAAGATTGTCCGTTCTGTAGAGTCTGTGAATCACATTTTGTCTTGGATTTGTTTGTTAATGGAAAATTCTCAAAAAGAATAATTTTCCTTTTTCTTCTTTTTTGTTTGCTTGTTTTCTTTTATTTTAACTTTCAAGCACCAGTTGTTTGCTTAGGGGACTGACAGTCAGCTGGGTGAAATCAGTGTTTGAGCTAAGTGGTTTGCAAAAAAGCCCTGTGCAATATCAATGTGTTTAGGAAAACCACTGGAAACAAAATGTTTATTGCCTCTTTAAATGTATGTTTATATATAGCTTTAAGTAGTTCATCTTGCTTTGCATGTGTGACACTTGTTTTTAATTTTGTGTTATCAAGAAAGCTACAGTAAGAAGTAACTAATTTTAAGAAAATGTTATTTGAACTTGAATGGTAGAAATCCAGTTAGCAGCTCAGAGGAAGAACACACACAGAGGAGATTTTACTGTGCAAAACCTGAGCCCATACGTATTAAATACTGGCATGTTTCAATTCTTTGGGAAAAAACCCTAGTCTGTCATATTGACTATATAATTATTAATACAATTATATAATGTTTGTTTTATATATAATATTATATATATAAAATTATTGCTGTGATGCTTTTTCATCTCTCCAGAGATGATGAGGAGAAATTTCACAGTCATATTTTACATAATGTCAGAGAGCTTGAAACTCAGTCTCTGCTACATTATGGTTCCCCTTTTGTCTTGGGCTGTCTGTTGCAGCTGTTTTGGTTGAGAGGCTGTTTCCAGTCCGGTCCCTTTGCACTCGCAGTGGGCAAGGTGGGCCCTGCGTGGTGCTTCTGGCAGGTGCAGGCACAGTGAGGGAGAGTTGGTTCTGGCTACTGTTTATCCAGTTGGTGGTACAGCCCCAGCAGCTGGACTAGAGTGGTCGTGCTGGTTCAAACAATAGCACAGACATGTTTTTCTCCTTCTTCCAAGCCAGAAGTCCTTATTCTCCCACAATAAGGACTGTATTTGACAAAACCACAGAATGACTGACAGGAACGTGCTTTTTCCTATTTTGAATATTCACGTAAGTTTGTTGGGGTTTTTTCTATTTCAAAACAAAACAAAACAAAAANCAAAATGCATCACAAGCACCATTACTAAAAAAAAAAAAAAAAAAAAAAAAAAAGAGAGAGAAAAAGAGAAAAAAATAAAAAAAGCCTTCCAGTGTGTTGCAGCTTATTGGAAGAACTGTTGAACTTCCCGTAAGTTTGTTTATGGCTTGGGATTTTGGACATGTTTGTTACTATTGTTTGAAATCAGCACCTGAGTCTTCACAACTCTTTTTGAAAGTTCTCAGAGACTTATTCCTACACGTAGACATAATTTTAGATCATCCCAGCATCAGCTGCTTCTGAATCAGTCTTCTTATATGTAGCACAATTTCAGGAAATTATTCTGAAAACAACTGGAAAATGCTGAGTGAACAGTTCTGTCACAGTCTTGTGATACAGAGAAGTCAGTGAGTACATAAGATTTTGGATCCTGGGAACATGTGATGGTGGAGGGGGAATGGTAAATGTGTGGTTGCATGGTTCTCTGAAGAACCATGCATGTAACGCAGTTCCAGGGCCATGTCAGGGAAGCAAGTGTGCACAAAATTGTACATATGATGAGGACTGTACTATTTATATCTCCTCAAGGAGAGAGCACTGCATTAAATGTAAAGCTACTTTAAAAGAAATTTGTCTGCTGTACTTACCAAGCTTGCTGAAAAGCTTCAGTAAGTGTCCTTAATATAAGACTACTTTGATTAGAGTATTGTTTTTATATTTCTTCTGTAAGCTCAGGTTCCTTTTCAGTATAAAGTCATGCATCTGAAACATTTGAACTGGTATTCATCTGCTGTTTCCCTGTCTGAGAACCACTATCTGATCAAACCAATATTTTTTAATTATGTATTTATAGGCAGATGGAAGAATAGTTTACAGTCAATGTATGATCTTCTCTGCAAATCTTGGAATATTGTGTTGGGTTTTTTTTTTAATATTGCCTTATCAGTTTCTTTTTTTTATTACTGATGACTTCATTCTGTTTGAATTCAATGCTTCAGTTTCTTTGGGGTAAACTAATAGATTATGTATGCGATATTTGCACAGTGCTGATTGAATTCATCTGGTGAGTTTGAATGTGGTTCATATATTCACATAATTGTCAGGAGCCAAGTTGAAATTCAGAACTGTTTCATGAGCATTGCACAGGGCATCATATTTATCTCACTTTACTCAGGAGTGGGTAAAACTTCCACAGTAAGCTAGAAAGCAGCTCTTTTAAAAGCCAATGTCTTTTGTGCCTATAGAGTGGTGGAGAAAAAAAAAAAATGTGGAGCTTTAACTCTATCCTGAAAATATGAAGTGGATGTACTGACCAACCCTCTTCCTACCTGTTCCCATCACTCTTCTAACAAATTCTGAACCTGCTGGCCATTTTTGACCAGACTTGACTGGTGACTTGATATTCAGGAGATACTGGAACACAAAAGTTTCACTAAGTGCAAAGAAGCAGCCTGCTAGAGAGGCCTGAATGAATGCTCTTGCTGGGGAGAAACACTGCAGTGTGAACCATTATCAGACATGAGAGAACCCACAGGAGAGAAGCACAGGAAATCAGACTTCACGGAGCTGCTTGTTTCCACAGAGATTATGCTTGTGTTTTCACACTAATCCAGATGGATAACTTTCCATGTGCTGCTATCTTTCATTCAAAAGTTTCTCCTCATTCTCTTGGTTAGGGTTTGTAGCTTAATACTGTGTGGCAGAGGTTTGCCAAAGCAAAATCTGTCAAGCCCCCTCTTGTAATATATAAATTCAGCTTGAACTCTGCAGCACCACTTCCACTCACTGTCTGAAAGGATTTGAGCAGAAGGAAGTTCAGCTACAGGAGATCTACAGTCAGTGGAGCACAGGCTCCTTACTGTCTTACAATATATCAATCTCGGATTTCATTTAAAAAGGTGGGGGGAAACCCAATGTGTGTGGTATTTTCAGATTGCCTCTTCAGCCAAAGTACATGGTGGTAAAAAGTGGGTTAGACCACTGGTGATAGGTGCTATACAGTTTGTGGAGAGCTGCAGGGAGCCAGATTGGCTGGAATCAAACTAGACCTATTGCCTGTATTTCACTTACCTAGCACTGCTTTGGGCAATGTTGTTGGCAGAATAACAGGGACAATACTTTGGGCCTTATCTGTATGTTAGCAGCCCTCATTAAACACTTTATCTGTACTCACGAGTAATGTCAGGGGATTTCACAGGTATTGTACTGTTCATGAGCTATAGACCAGGCTTCACTGTTCTAAGTGATAGTCCCCATTAGCTAGACCTCCGTTTCAGTGTTTTGCAAACTAGAAATGGTTCTGCACTATTTGACAAGAATTCATGCAAAGAACAGAGGCATTTATCTGTGGCAGGAATAAAGGTGAAGAGGGAATATAATTTTTTTCCCCCTCAGTAGTCCACAGAGTTTGTGCAAGTTTTCTGCACTGTCTTGGCAGATCATGAGAAAAATTGCATGTGCTCTGGAAGATTTCAGTAAGTCAGCCAGAGAAGCTTGAAACCTTTGGGACTTTGTAGAGTGGATGGATAACTTAGGCTTCAGGAAAGGAAGTCATCTGATTTTCATGGAAACATACTGATGCTTCAAGTAACCATTTCCAATCCTAACTGCATATTCAGTTGCATTTGCAGCCTATATGGAATTTCTCTTAAATGGTAGTTAATTCCCAACCAGTCTAGATTGCTGATACATACTAGAAACTAAGTATTTATGAACTGATGGGTTTATGTCCAGTATTTTGTGTGTGCTGTCCAAATTCAGTTTGCTACAAAGTCCTATAGAGGGGCTTCCCTAGATTCTGGCATGCTCATAGTGCAGCATGATGTAGCAAGATGCTCCACCGAGTCTGTGCTCATGTGAACAAATCTCTGTCTCTATAGACCACTGATGGTGAGGCAGAGTTAAGGTTGTAGATTAAGAGAATATATGGTGATGTGCTGCAATAACAATGGTTTCAGTTTAGGAGCAGCCACAAATTAATTGTATAATTAATAATTCCCTGTGAGTGCCAGTAAATGCTACTTAGCCATACAGTCAGTACTCACCCCAGTGCTGACTACAGCAGGGCTGGAAATAGCTGCAGGAAGCTTTTAATTTATTAATTTTAAATATGACCAAAGTTTTTTGAATTCTTAGCCACTTTCAGGATTTTATTTAATACTTCCTGGTTATAGCTTGAGCTTCCACAGTTGTACAAGCCCAGCTGTAAGGTTTTAGAAAGCTCACTAGGGTCAAAATCCACAGAAAGTCATGTTTAACTTGATAAACTAAGTAACTCCACTAGATTTACCAGAGCAGTTTGCAGTGTATGCAGTTCTGCATACAAGTGAGTCTTTGTGGATTGCTAAGTGAATTACTGTTTAATTACCACTTTAAAAAGATGGTGTCATGATTTAATAGTGTGCTTTCCCATCTCTCTTGCCTCCCCTGGATTTTCATGGTTGATATTTGAGTTCTTTGTATACTTGGGAGGGAGTTTGGGTTTTTCTATGAGACAAAACTTTTCTGTACTTCTCTGTGAATAATAGTTTATTCTTTATCTAGAACATATGTAATTTTAGGGAAATTCCACATTTAGCATGGGAGCAAAAGAAAACATTTTTTGTCAGCTTATCATCATTATTATTAAAATATGATGGTCATTTATAGTTGCTCACAGGAATGTTAAAAGTTTTCTTGTGCTCCCCCATCTGTCTGCATCCATCTGTTGTCTCTTGTCTTGTACTGGAATTGTTAAGTTCTTTGGACAGGGATAGCCTTTTTTAAAAACAGGGATCAAGTTTACAATTAGCAGCTTTGTCAATACAAGAAAGCAGAAATAAGGCTGATATGGGCCAGTGGGAACTATGCAAATCAGGAAAATCAAACACAGTCCCTTTGTCTCGGGTCTGGCAATTCTCTGTGTGTACCTGGTGTCGGATACGTGTGTTCATAGGAGTTTTATTTAGCCTTTTTGTTTCCCCTCAGTGGCTGCACAGGTGGTGGGAATGCTGACCGTATCCAGAGGCTGCGGAAGGAGTACCACCAGGCCAGGAGGGAGGGCCTGCCTTTCTATGAGGACGACGAGGGCAGGACGCAGCTGTCTGACTACGACCAGCGCTGGGTAGGTCCACAACGGGATCCAAAGTGCTTTTGCAGCATTCAGAGTTAGCAGAAGGTGCTGATTTGTTTGTGCTTTCCAGAAATCCTGTAGCAGCTTAACATGAATTTAGGGAGTTCATAGAAATTGAGAAATCCCTAATGCCAGCCCACCAAAGAAAACGTTAATAATGAGAACTTGGCTAAAATTAACTGATCTGTTCACTGCCTTTAATTTGGGCCCAGGTTTGCTCCATTAAGCCCAAGACGGAGAGTCACTGCCAAACTTTGTCGTGTGTGATAGCATCAAGGCTTTTCAGATGGATTTATGGTACTCTGGCTGTTCATCCAGTGATTCTCTGGGTTAACAAGAGCATTAGAAGAGCAGACTCTCACTGTGCTTAGCTGCAAAGTGAAAGAGAGGAAGTAGAGGCATCTGTCCTACCCTTCCTTCTGCACATGGGACAGTAGCAGTCTGGCCGCATTATAGCCTTTGTAACTTTTACAAAGTGAAAAATGTAATAATTTGCTCCCCTGCGTCGAATTTCTTAAAATATTCTACAAACACTATAGAACTGTTACAGGTGTGGTGTATTCCCTGTTTTACATCTAGGACTTACTACACAGAGGCTATTATCTACCCCACTACTGAAAAGTAACCTATAACCTATAGAAGAACCAGAGATTAAATCAACAGTGCCAGATTTTTGAATGTGTTGAATAAATGCAACAGCCATAGTCTATGGGTACTCAAGAGCTCTGAGCAAGTTTTGAACTTGGACTCCGTCTCTTCAGAAGTAATTATAATCAACCAACATTCAAAAATGTAGCTTTGATAAAATGCAATTTATGCTAAATTCAAAATTTTAGTTTAAGAAAAGACAATATATGTAAAAATCTTAAGAACCTATATACGTCTGAAGTTTGAACCAACATTGGTTTTAGTGTCTCCAAACTGTCGATGTGAATGCTGAAGTGAAATCTGCAGTGACTGCAACTATAGTACAAAAAATCGTATGCAAGAGTAGACTTTATTGAAATCACAGAGAGATGCAGAGTTAAAAGGGGTGTTTTTACATGAATTATCATATATATTTGTTCATTAACTCCAAAACTGTTGTTGTATATATTGTTCTGATTCAATTACCAAAAGTGTCATCTTCAGCGAAATAATTCTTTCCTTAAAGCAGTTAATTTTAATCCACTGCCTTAAATTTTGTGACCCAAATTTGTGAGTCAATATACCTGCCATTCTTCTTCTGAATTGCTTTTGTAAACTAAAATACGAATATGCATCAAATGTGTCTTCCTGTTGAAATTCTATGTTAAGTGTCCTGACAGGCCTCAGATTGGGTCAGTGCTACCTCTTCAGCAGCCTGAGGATTTCTACTTCTTATCTCAAACAGATAAAGCTTTATTAATGCTCAGATGAGGCTGAGATTTATGATCCAGTGTAGGTTCACAAAGGTTTCTTCTAGGTAATCCTCTGTAAGCCTTTCCTGTTAGGTATAATGCCCAGAGATTACTGATTTCCAAAGCTTTGCTTTTCACATGAGGCATGTTTGTCCTTAATCAAAGCACCTGAAAAGGTACTTGAAGTACCTCAGTCTTGAAATGATTCATAATAGTGGCACTAGGACTGTTGCTTTTTGTCCTTCCAGTGCAGAATATTTGTAAACAGTTTTGTTGTGAGAAGTGGCAGTCTGCTCAAAAATCAGAGTTTACCTTGAGGGCTTTAGTACGCTGAAGTTTGTTGCTGCAACAGTTCTTCTTGTTGAAGTAGTTTATAAATTTCAAAGTCTTCTGGTCTCTTCATTGCAACAATATCACCCATTGATCCATCCATCCTTGCTTTCATTGGCACTGTCTTTTAGTCTGGCAAATACTGCAGCCACAGCTTGCTCTCTTTCGACTCATGGCTGAAAGTTCTACTACTGTGTGTAGCTTTACCCTTAAAATTTACCCTATGTTACAATCTACAGAGAGAGAAAAGAAGGAGCAAAAATAGAATCAAAATATTAAAAAGAAAACAAATGTCTCAAAGCATTTTGCCAGGAGAGTCCTCAAGATAGCTTTTAAGCAGTGCCATCATTCGCACCTTGGGCAGCTGACCCTCAGCAGTACTGTGGTAACACAGATTGAACAACAGCTGATTTTTTTCCACCTTTACTTATCAGTGAAGAGACATGCTGATGACTAATTGCATGATTGCGAAAAAAGAAAAACTTACTCTAATCTTCGGGATGTCAAACCTTTCTTTAAAGAGACAACAGACAGCTGAGGAGGAGGAAAACCTTCTGGTAGAAGTTTTCTTTCTTCCCACAGGAGGTTATGGCACCAGGGAAACTGCAGCTGGAAAAGAGATGCTGGGTCTCTGTATTTTTAGCACTCAACTAGTACTTTCCTTACTTTTCTCAGTCAATTGTTTTACCTGAGCCAACTTTCCTATGTCTTTCTAATGTACAGCAGCTGCTGTAATCACTTCCTACCATCTCATGAAACATGCAGATAAGTTGGGGAAAGCAGAGGATAATTTGAGAAGACACTATCCCATCACAAATCAGCAGCCTCAAAAATGGACCCTGGGTCTTGTCCTCCAAAATAGTATCTGAGAACTCATGAGGAAAATTTCTATCTGATAAAGCTGACATTGACAAGTGGCCTTTAGCTGACACTGTAATGGGACAGAATTTCTAATAGAGGGGGTATTTCTAACAATCTACTTTTTTTTTAATGGGATAAATCAAGTTAAAGTGCAGAGCCGACTGAAAAGCTAGCATTGTAAGGGAAAATGATCTCATGACAGGCAATTGGGATCCATAAATGTTTTAAAAATAAGGTCAAAAATTCATTTTAAATAGGCCTGCTATTCTCTCATCATCCATTCCTCCCCCCTGCATCCATTTTCCAATTCTCCTCTGTTCTTCTCATCTGTTGCTGGATGAATGTTTTGCTCTCTTGCGCCTTCATTCTGCTTTCTCTTCCCTGCAGTCTATTCCTTTGCTTTTTGTAAGAAACTGAATAATTCAGTTTAGTGTGTCTCCATAAACAGACAAATGTATATAGCACTGTCTCTGCCATAGAGCCAGACCCTTTAAAATTCTTTTCCAGTTCCATTGTGCTTTGGTTTGTTGTCAAGTTTTGCATCCTTTAGACTTTCTCCCCCCCGCCGTCACCCAATCCCTCTTTTCAGGTTTATAACTAGGATAAATGATAAACCAAATTCTGTATGGTGGATCACAAGGCTTAAAGTAAACCTCAGCTAGTTAGCCAAAGGACAGGCTGATAATAAGTATAAATATTGTCTAGGAAAATGAATTCCTTTTGTTGTTAGTGTAAAATGAGATTACCCTAAAATTTTCTGACAACTGGGGAATATTGGGATGTATCAGCTCTAAAAAGACTTTAGGCATGTGCATACGTGCTCATGTCTTGGTGGGACATAAGATATTCAAAGCACTTAGGAAGATACCCAATAAAAACGTAATCCAGGTCTCCCAAATGAGACAGATGTTTGTGTACTATTATCATAGCTGCAGTATCAGTCAGACCCTGGAAGAACTGTGTAAGAATAAGCTGCAGGATCTTAGTCTCTCTAGGAGCTAGAAGGCTTTTTCACAGGCAGTCTTTTTCAGGGCTTTAGAGTCACAGCCTAATAGCAGATCATGAGAAATAGCTAAGGAGCTGTCAAGAGAAAGCCATGCAGTTAGCATCTGCACTTGTATTTAAGGACATTTAAATAATGAGGAATTAAACATCTATTTGAGGATTTACTTGGATTGTCTTACAGACTTTGTACAAATCCAGTTACTTAAAACATCAATTCTTTCCTTCAGGATGGAAGTAAATCCTTGAAACTTTATCTTTTTAATGCACATTCAAGGACTACATATAGCACCAGCCACACTGCAAATAGTTCTTCACCTGTTAGTGACCACATCAGCCTCACCTTACAGAACCTTGGGTTAACTAGTTCTAAAAGCCATGTCTTTATTTGTGAAGGAGATTTGCAAGCTTGTAAATAACCTAAAGATACAAGAAAACCTGTCTCTGGATACTGGCCGTGAACATTTCAATTGAAACAAACCTGTAATGTATTGAGTTTTGTCAGTTCCCAGTTGAGAGTAGGAAAAAAGAATCATGCATGTGTGTGTTAAAGGCCACGTACTTTATTGTGTGCCTGGCAGGATTCCAAGCCTAAAAATCAACGAGAACAAAGAAAGGAGCATTAATAACTGCATTATTTTTCCATAATGTGTCAAAGGGTTCTGCGCTTCCTTCACAATGAATAAGGAGCTGTTTGTACTTTTCATGATCAATTAATTCCAGGTTCAGGATGTTGCATTTCAAATAGGTTAGGTTCCTAAAACACACAAACATTTGTGTTGGACTATGGTTAGAAACCAGAATTCCAGCTTCTAGAATAGTAACATTCCTGTCTTCTAGCGCAATGGGAGAAGCTGACAATTTTATGTGAAACCATATAGCAGAAACTGATGCAAATTCCAGACTATCTGAGTCCACAGACTATTAGTAGAAAACATTAAATAAAAAGAAAGAAAAAAAAAAAAGAAGAAAAATACAATAACGTATTTAATGTATAGCTGCTTTGAAGAATACAGATCAGAAGTATTTGTTGTTCAAATACTAATTAAGAGAGTACACAAAGCATTTTATTAGAATGTACGATTAACTTACTGATCGAGAACGTTTTATGGTCCCAACTTATCTCTGTGTAATGAAGGTTTCTGATTGGAATGTATTGTACAGAGCTCTTCTAACTAAGCAGAGCAATTTTGAAATTTACAGGCCAGCTTTTGGGGGTAGTTTTGGGGGGAAATTATTTGGGAGAAATCCCTGCCAAACCTCATGTGAAAAATAAACTATTCCAAATGGCACATGCAAGGAGAGCCAAATTCAATTCCATTAATACTAGTAATAAAGAGTGACTTCTATAACTTGTTTGGAATCATTCCTACTTATACAAAGGTTAGATTTGGCACAGATTATCTGAACCAGAGGGGAGTCTGAAATGCTCATGTCTTCATGCATACACTTTGTACATGCTCTCATTTACCAGGGGAAACAGTTCTGGTGCCATATGTCGTCTTATCAAAGCTCATTGGTATTGTTTATACCCTACAATATTATGTGAATTCCAGAAATTCATCATGCCATCTATTCCACAAGGTGCCTCTGCATGCAGCTGGGTTTTGTTGTTTTTCAATGCAGGAGAGTGATTCTGAGGAAGACAAACACTAAGCATTTCTCTTATTTCATACAAGTTGTTGAAAGAAATCAGACAAAAGCATGTGGTGCTGCCAGGCTGTGGCTGTCCTTGCAGGCTCACAGTACTGAGAGATTCCAAATGTGCCAGCAATCATGTCCCTTGCAGTTAGGACAGGTTCTTCTGATATTGCCCAAATGGAGGATTTGAGTGGGGCATTGCAAAGATCATGACAGCTGTCGTGGATCAACTTGATATGATATGAAAGGCCGTAGAGGTTTTCTATTGTTTATATTTTGCCTAATTCACCAATATGTTAAGGGAGGCAAGAAACAAATCTCTAACTGATAATTATATTGATGAGGGGAGTTTGTGAGCAGGTAATCCATGCTGTTTAGTATGCTGAACAGTTACTGTGATTGAGCACATAGCCCACAGCTCTGCAGCTTTTATCTGTGGGCTTTTTATTCTGTGGAGCACGGCAAATGGGCACAAATAACCTTTTTGGAGCTAGCTGTAATCTGGCTTGACTGCAGTTCTCAGTAGTAGCTGGGTCTTTGCAGTTTGCTTCAGGTTTGGCAAGCTCCTGCCAGTACAGGCTTCGACAAGTTTCTGTCTCCTTGTTGGTCACTCTGTAGACAGGGGACTGTGCAGCCACTTTCCCTGAGCACGTGTGCACATTCTGCCAATTCTCAGGCCAGCGTCACACGGGGAAGCTGGAAGAGCACTGAGATTTTAACACCGAGCCTTCGCACGTGGGGCTGCCAAAGTCAGTGCTTTGCACCCTGAGCTTTCCCTCCCTTACTTAGCCTCAGTGGTACTTCTCTGTGACAGCTTGGTCCTGACCCCCAGCAGCTCAGTGTCCCACACAGCAATAGAATCAAATACAGCTGCTCTTGGGTCTGACTACAGGGGAGGGGGGGAAGTAGGCTTCCTTTTAAAATTGACCTCCTCTTCCTCAGGCCATTAGTAAGAGGCCTGCTTCAACTTCTGGAAGGGGGCCCCAGTTACAACACTCATTTTTTCATCACAAGACAAGTCTGTTATGCCACTGAAATTCATGTCTGAGGCTAAGCATGCACTTAGGTATTTATTGGATCAGGCCTGAAATCAGGCCTCAAACCTGACCGCCTTTAGGCACAAGCTTGGCCTTTACTGCCAGGTATCCGGTACATTTGTCAAATAGATGCTGACATGGTTGACTTCTTTTTCAATTCTTACAACTTAATTTCCATGGGTCATGTTCATGTTCAGTGTCGCTGGTTAAAAAGAAATCTCTTCCCTAAAACTTACCTATGATCCAAAGAGTTGCCTTGGCTACTGTTGTCCCAGACAGCCCCCCCTTTCCTGAAGATGCTGGTCACTATCCAGCTCTCCCTGCTAGGGACAATATCCTGCTAAAACAAAGAGTGGTTTGGACAAAGGACTGCAAAGTTTGTCCATTTAACATCAGAGAAAGCAGAATGACCTCAGTGAGGCAAACAGCAATGATTGCCCAGTGTGTGCAGAACTTAAGGGTCAAGGGTTGAGCTTAAAAGAAGCTGGGTCAAGTAATACAACTATGTCATTGAGGCTGTTAGAGAGCCCAGATCTCCTATTTGTTGTAGTTAAGTATGTGACAGAAGCCAACTGAAATAATGGACTTTTCATTACTTTTGATTTTTGGATTGAGTTCTTCTGTTGTATAACTGTGCAGCACTTCTCATTACTGCAGCACAAGATCTGAGGTGGAGGCCTTGGGTCTTCTCGAGTTTTGCTGAAGTTCCTCGCTGCAAAATGCATTAGCAGAACTGCTTGTTAAATTCCATCCTAGGTGCAGCTTCAGCAGTCAGGGTGTCAGTGCTCTGGCTACATTGTTGTCTTGAAGTTAGAAAAACACTAAAAAGTTCAAGATTTTTTCACAGGCAAGGTGTGAAAAGTAATTAGAATGTATCAGTGGGTGCTGCTTATAAGCAATTATCTGTGAATATATAAAGGCCCTATTTTTTGCAACAAACAGGCGACATTGCTGTAATTATTTAAAATGAAAAAGAAAGTCAGTGACTCAGACATGGAGAGATTGGGTGGATAACTTTATTAGTTCCCAGTCTAAGGTCTGTAGTGCAGATGCTAATCTAATATCAAGACTGCATTAAAATAAAGTAAAAAATATGGAAAAAGAGAACTGTATTTACCCCGTAAGGCTGCTGCTGTACGTAGCTTTGACTGTTCTGCTTAAGGCTAGCTCTCTTCAATATTCAGCTCTAAGTCTGGCTCTCAAAAAACACTGGGAAAGTGAGGACTACTATCTTCCTTCTTACAATGTACAGAATTTGACTGGAACACATTCCTTCTATCAAATGTGCTGAGTTTGAGAGGTTCTGCTAAAGTTAGCAATCAGTTTAATCTTTGTTTGCATCTGTTTCTTTTAATTTCTTTACTGTTCTTGCTTGGTTTAGTAAATTGAATTTGTAAGCAGAAATTTCCCAATGCAGAATGGCACCATGCATCCTCATCTGAAGGGTTGATTTTGATTTGATTTTTGGTGTGTTTTTGAGACACTAATCAAGGGGGTTTTTATGTTAAACAAGTGTTTTTGACACTAAACACTGAGAAAACAAGTGCAACACATACTCCTGCCTGGGTTTTTGCTGCTTTTTCCCCATCAAATGGCCTGAATGTTGTGTTAAATGTCATGTTGCTCAATATTAAGTAGAGTCATTCCAGCTGAGAGGTGTGTTGTAAGTCCTGTATGGTAGGAGATATTGAGTCTTCTGTAATCCAGGTGATATTGGAATGTCTGCCTTGCAAGCAGAAATATGAGTTTTGACCCTCTGCCTCCAAGGATGTCCTGCTGTTCAGGACAGATGATATGTGAATAATCCAGAGTAGCATAGATTTCATAAAGTAGTGTGTCAAATTTAGCATGTAAGTTGTGAATGCATACAACTGAGCAGCAGGACAAATACTGGTATCTCCTCTACAGTGCAGTCTGGTCACCAATTAAAAGATCTTTCTAGATTTCGCTTATTCATCTGTTTTCTTGCTAGGTTGGAATAATGATTTTCAAAATTACTATTGCAAATAATGCCCTTCTGTGTTAGGAATGCCAGTGCTGCACATGACAACAAACAATGGCAGTATCTCTGAAGGAACCTGGACCCTAAGGAAACCTGGATCAGCTTATGCTTTCCACCATCAGCTATTCCAAGAAAAGTCAGAGTAGCAGATACCTAGAGTGAAAATTTGACTTTGAAGTTACTGTGTGACTCAAAACAAAGGGAGTAACTTGGATTCAAGAATTTCTTGTAATGCAGTAAGCGTGTTTATATTAAATTGTGTTCTTTAGGTCGTAATTTGTTGATAACTTCTTCAAGATAAGATAAAAATTTATAATTTGAAATATCTGCCTGTGCCTTCCATCCCTAGTCTGCCATCATCAAAACAGTCATTCTGACAATCTAAATCCTGTGGAATTTTTGTGGAATGATTATAGGGGAATTCAGCAAAATGCTATCTAGTGATACCCACCAGTGGATCAGTATGAACATTTACATTTACGTTTGAAGCTAATTTTTAATGTATTTCTCTCAATTTGCTAGGAAGATACCTGTCAAGTTAGCAATTAAACTGTAATTTGGTCACTGAGGTGTTTACATGGATTAATAGATCTCTCTCTTAAGCGTATGCTCCTGGGTTTGAAATAACAGCTATACTGTGTGGTAGCATGACCCCACTTGAGTTTCACACACACATGCACAAAATCAAATTCCATCACATTTTAATGCAAATTTTACCTTTGCAAATGATGGCCTGAAAAGAATGAGTTTCCATGGTAACCTTAGGGAACACATAACCTGTTTATCATAACTTCTCCATGAAACAAGACAGGGGGTGGGGAACATGCTTTCATGTCAGCTGTATTTTTCTGTAGACAGCATTCTGCTCTAGCACATACAGAGAATTTACCAAAATACTTGTGTACTGTCCTAAATGAACTTTTTTTTCTGTTCTTAGAAACAAAAGCAGTTGTATGGAATAACACAGGAAGTTACTGCAATAGGCAATATTCAATTCCATTAACTGACCTTCCAGCTCCTGTCTGTCATTTGACAGCCAGGTCAATGTTTTTAAAGACCAATCAGAAATTAATAGTTAACAGATCCCTTCCATGACTTTATCTTCTCTTGCTTTCCCTCTATGCTTTAAACTTAGCCTTCATGTATCCCTGCTGCCTTTCAAAGCCACTTTTTTTTTTCTTGTTCTTTCACTTCACTGCTGAAAGTACTTTTTTGAAAAATGCCTTGAAATATCTCTGAACTCCTACATTTTGGAGCTACCACGGAAAAGAATATATTGATTATACTTCACATTCGATGCTGACTTTTGGAGTTGAGGTGGTGGCTCCTGGAGCTGCCATTAGTGAGAGTGAGTTTGATGGCTGTGAGCATCTGTAAGGTTCTGTTTTTCCTGCAGATGCACAGTAACTCCTGGCTAAAGGAAAGTATATCTGCAAGTTTTTTTAAGGTCATTAGGAGTAAGGAACAGATGTTGAGGTTTTTCAAAATGCTGCTTTGAAGTGCCACTTAGGAGTCAACTGACAAGACTGACCCTATAGGCAGTGATTTTTGGGACTGGAACACAGAGGAACCATTGCCCACAATTACCCATCTGGTATCCATCTGGTACCAGCAAACAACAGACAGTACCAAATCACAGAAAAACTGTACCAACTGCTAAATTGGTATCAGCAAGCAAAGAAGGTCACCACCCAACAGCAGTTGCAAGCAGGAGAAACAATGTCTGTAACATTTACAGACTGGTATCTGAAGATCCGGAGGAACCTGATGCCATAGCATATGGAAGGTAATTCCTGTCTCTAAGCCTGCTTATGCTGATGTTGTTNTGAGAGTGCCTCTCTTTATTGGCATCTATGTTTAACAGGATTAAGGTGGATTTAATACCCTGTGCTACAGACTAACCATTCAAATTCTAGGAGTACTGTTCCATAGTGGTGTCAAATCACAATGGAAGGAGTTGAAGTTAACTTTTAACTCCGTGACAATTTACTCTGCGGTTTTTCTTTGATGTGAATTATTCTTGGAGAGCGCTGTGGCAGGGGGTTGTTTTCCAATTTTATTGCCATCTTCCCCTTCTTCCCTTCGGTCATTTTCCCCCTTCTTCCCCCTTTTCTTTTCTTGAAGCAATGTGCTAGTTTGTACAGTAGCTAAGTGCACAGAATGCAATAATAATACAACAGTGAGAGATTTAGTGCCTCTAGGTGCTACCCCTTCTACTCTTGAGGACCTCCAGCAAGGCATGATTCTACAGACAATGAAAGGCTTGCTCTCCCCTGTGAAGCCGCCTGCCTGCAGGAAGCTTTTCACTGTCTATTTCCACTACTTGCTCTGCAATTTAGTTCCATGCCCTGCTATTTCCCCCTTCCCTCCCTCTTTTCTTTCTTTGACATACACATGCATATACCCCCTGCGTGCACATTCAGCACCAACACCAGATGTAGGTAGACACAGCAAAATAGCGTCATCTCAATGTGTGCATTAAAACACTCAAAAATACACCAAACATTTTCATTTTGCCATCCTCATCATAAATGGAAATATTGATCTGTCCTCTGTTTGCTTTCCAGGTACTGACACTGTCATTTAATTTTCCCTAAAAAAGAACACAAGCTCATAGCTGAGCTGCAAAGCATGGCCATTACACCCTGGCATTGGTGCCAAGAACTCTGCTGACTTAGCTAGAGAAAGATGCTGAAAGCCTGACTTTGAGAGAAAATTCAATTCAATTCACTTCATACAATGTCTCTCATGAAGTATTTCAAAGTGCCTTATATCAGGAGATAACATAATGAGAAAATGCTTTAGAGAACTGGGTATTCAGATAGCAAGACAAAATGATACACAACAATGAACTGGAGTAAAAGAAAAGACGACTGTCATTTAAAAGCAGTAATCATCTGGATAAGTAGTCTTGTAAACTAATTACAGTGAGAAGTAAAGAATGCAAGACTGGGAGGAACAAGAAGCAGCTTAGTTTCAAACAGGCTAAAGCAGAGGACTGGTTTCATGGAGGGAGAGGAATTAGGCACAGTATTCTGGAACAACTAAAGGAGACCTGCTTTAGAAATGTATCCACACATATGGATTAGTGTGCTGTATATTGCATCACAAGTGTATCTCTGTGACAGGTTAAGTTATTCTCTTTAGTGGCCGGGAAGAGATTAATTACTTTGGCCTGGTTCAGGGGAAGAGCAATTGAAATGCCTCCTTGTAGTAGGAAAGAATCAATGCTGATGGGTGCTGTGGGTTTTTTGGTTTTTTCTTTTGCCACTTTTAAGATTTTCTCTCAACTCAAGGGAAACTTCTGTTGGCCTCTAATTTGAGAATAGGTTTGCAAGTGAGGGTGTTGCAAATCTGGTGCCCATTAAAAACAATTAAGAGATAGAATTAACCAAAACATATTATACAACTAATGGAAAGGGAAGCCACCCACCGAGACGGACACAGGCCAGGAAATGATCTCATTTTGCTTGGTCAAAGGAAACCATAGTTCTCCAGCACCAGGGATCGGGGGATCACGGAGTGAGGGTTCAGAAAGCAGAGTATTTTCTTTGTGGGACTATGCAAAAACATTTTGCTGTTCTGCCTTCACCTCCATCTTTGCTGTTTTCTCTCTCTTCAGTGTTGCAAGATACAGTAAATGCTGAGAGCTTGTTTTCTACAAAACCAAGGCGATTGCCATGTTTTTAAACTGTTATGGGAACAGCCTGTTTCCCTTTTAAAGTTCCCATCTGTGTTTGTATTTCCCTCAGTCTATTGCCTTTATAGGGAATTTTCTGCACCCTCTAAATCTAAACCATTAGTTTCACCTCCTTGAACAAGAGGTAGGGCATTACCAAGGAGGAAAAGTAAATCCTGAGATAATCAGCCCTGCTTAATTCTGCCATGGAACACTGCTGTTTTCAGTGTTCCTGGTGTTCATTGCATAGGGAGAAGGGACAAGTGACTCTGAGTATGCACATTTCTCTGTGAGCATGTGTATGTATATGTATATATCTGTAGAGAGAGACAGTCAGAAGGGGAGCATTTAATTGCCTTGCAATCGGACCAACCAAGTAGTGTTCTGATTGCATACAGCTGATTTTTTAAGTGAAAATCTTCAAACCTATTCAACAGCAAAGCCAAGATCATCAGTGAATCTGGAGTGTGTGTCTGTGTTTCTTATAGGGAAGAGGAAGGATGGTTTGATTACTATCTCTTTTTTCTTTTGGACAAGGGTGTTTTTCTCATCCAAGGGAAATGCATTCTAGCAGCATGAACATAACTATTAATCAACACTTAAGCAATAATCAGTGAATGAAAAATGATGACCAGAAACTGAAAATGTACTTGCATAGCTGCTTTGGTGCTTTTTCTTTGAGCTCATGCCCTTGCATTTTAACATGAACAATTCTTATAAAAATAGTGCTGATATATTCCAAAAGGCAGTAATTTAAAAAGCAAGCACTTATTTTTCATTTGAAAAAAAAATACTAACAGGGAATGATACATTAGGATCTTCATAAATAATATTATAAAGCTACCTTGGTAGTCTCTGAGACAGAGTCCCAGTTCATATGAACTAGTAATATCTTACAGATTTACTTAAGAGATGAAGGTGCCAAAATCATCATCACTGGAATGCTGTATTCAAATGTGTGAAGACATGTTCAGGATACAGAGATAGAAATGTTTTTCCTGTGTATTTTTGCTCAAAAAAAGAGATAGAGGCACTGCGAGATGCAGGTGTATGTTAGCTTTGGGAATGCCTCCAAGAGGAATTAGATGCTATTGAAATTAAAACAACATTCCCCTCAGTATTTAGCATGCTTTCCTGAATCAGGGCCAGTGTATGTGGTGGCATCCAGCAGAAACCAAGGCTGTGTGACTCTTCTAGTGAGCAATACCTTGCTTTTGTTCTTCAAAACATTTTTTGAGGAACTCAGTCACGGTTCTAATAGCATCAAGTGTTCTTTGGAATAAAATCAAAACCAGATTAGTATAAAATGCTTAAAGTGAGCATGTACTTAACAAAAAGAAAGCACAACAGTCTGTGGGACTGAGCCCAGAAAGCAGAACTTTGGTAGACTGCAAGGTCATGACTTGGTGATTGGGCCATGAACAGGCATCTATAGCCATCCATTGATTCACTTTTCCAAATTATTTGACCTGTATTTTCTGTTGACACAAACATAAAAAAGTTCATTTGCCACACTACCCAAAACAAACTTGAAGACATTGGACCATGATTTGAGAACCTCTGACAATTTTAGTCCTGAGATATCTGTGAAATGGAGCAGGAACAGAAAAACAAAGTGTGTCAGGATCTGCTGGGAAGACATTGCTTCCTTCCTTATTCTTGGGAAGAAGTTTGTTTGTAACAAACAAGTTTGTAACAGGGAAATTGAAAGTGCTCTCTGTCTTTAGTGGTGGAGGTAGTTTTAAGGGTTCCTGTGGAATATCATCTTGGTTTGTCATTGCAGCCACTTAGTGAAGAAAAGCACAACTAAGAATATCAAAAAGAAGTATTAAAGGTGCTGTCTTATATCCAAACAATGGCAAAGCAGTACCAATGGGCTCATAGAACATTAGACTCCTCTTGGAGGACTACTTCTGCCATTAAAATCAATGCAACTTAATTAAAGCAAATTATAGATAGATACATCTATAAATAAGATATTAAAGTGCGCCGCTGAATATGATAATTGCTGCATATTTAGCAATCAGCGTGTGTGTTCTGCTTTTGCCAGGAGGGATTTCTTTCAGAGGAATCAATGGAGCTTTATTAAAAACCATCCAAATTAGAGGGAGAAATGATGAGTGTTATAATAACGCAAAATCACTGTTTCAACTTTCATTGCAAAACCAGGAAAGCAAAATATATCCCTCTTTGTGTATGTATGGAAAACATCAGGAAAATTCTTTTGAATTGTAGACACTGGTAGAATTTTTAATCTTTACCTTTTGATGCAAAACATAAAAAACCTGGATGGAAGAAGCCTTGTTTTCTGTGGAAATGCTGGAGGTCTTCGAGGGTGGGATAATGAGGATATCACAGCAGTAAGGAATTAAGAAGACCCCATCGATCAACTTCCTCCATTTCACATGGCCCATCCAGTTCACTGCCTTACATCACCCACCTCTGTTTCAGCAGCTAAAGAAAGTGTTAGCAACTCAAATTGTGCTCTTAGATTTTATTTGCAGTTCCTAGACCCAGGCAGAGTTGAAATGCAAAAAAATAAGTGGGTTAATTTTGATGCTTCACCTGTGTATGAAACATTGAGACCAGGGTGGGGAACAAATCCACTTTTACCTCTCCATTTTTCTTCAGTTTTCACTTAATTGAAAACAAAAACCAACTGTGTCTCAGCAGAGGGGAGACCTGAAGGTTAAAGGGCAAATTCCGTTATACCACAGCTCTTTTTGGCATGCTGAATCTCAACCCATGTGATTAGAAACACTCACAGACAAAAGAAGAGCTTTGAGAACAGAGGTCAAAACAGCATCTGAATCAAGTCCTTTAGCAGATGATCACAAGACTATTGAAAAATGCACTAAGCAATGCAGCAGTTCTATGTGTCATGTTTATACACAGACTTTGAGGCAAAAAGCAGAACTGGGTGGCATTTTCAAAGCACTTGGATTGATGGCAGAACAGAAGCTTCACTCTGCTGCCTTCCTGGGGTGGCTCCTGTTTTATAGTGCATGTCAGTCATATAAAATACAATGGTAGTCTCCTGCCACGTTTTATGGGTAGAAAATCACAGTGCACAAGCTCAAGTGACTTTTCTGAGCATACAGAGTGAATAAATGAAAATGTTAGGAGTCCCAGGGCTTCTATCTTCGTAAGCTTTTCCGGATCTCCCATAATTTTAAATAAGTCAGGTGTGGCTCAAGTGAAGTCAGCAGTGTTTTGCCCTGGATCCACAAACATGTAGCTAAAATCCCATCAGCCTTGAGGAAGTTATATTATTGCTACTTACTTAATGGGCAGCACACTATCCAAGCTTTCTTTCTGATCTTAGCAGTAACTGAAATGTTTGGAGGAGGCTTACTGTTCAGAAGTTGGGGGGAAAAGGGGCTAAAAAGCAAAAGTAAAAGGACAGTGATGCTTAGCATATAAGTGAAGAATTAATAATCCTGAATGCAACACCCACTGTATATTATTCTTAACAGTGGGAAACTTTTGACTCTGAGCAGAAGAGTAGTTAGTTAAGAAGTTTTAAAAGAATTTTTTTAACCAACCGGCCTCTGCAGTGAAGATGAAGTTTTCTGTATGTAAGTCTAAATATCTGCAGGAGAGGGAACAGTAACTGCAACTTTATGAGACAGACAACCTAAAAATGTCTCTGCATCATTTATTTTCCTTATAAGCAGTATCCATGGTCTTGGGTTTTCACTGTGTTGACTTTACTCAGGATGGACCTTGAGCATGGAGTCAGGTGGGAATCTGTGAGAAGCAGAGCCCCAGGCAAAAACTGTCCTGCTGAATTCTGCTGCTAGGGGCAAGGAGATGTTGCTGATTTCTATTTGCAGTGTGATAGCTCTCACCTTGAGTTCTGTGTGGATGCACAAGAAAAAGTCAGTTCTGGTTTCATGAAGCTTAAACTTCAAAAAAGATCGCTATAGTTGTTATTTTTTGTACCACAGCATCTGTCCAACCCCTAACACCTTGATCCATAAGGAAGGGGCACGGGAAGCTTTCCTGCTAGCAGCTAGAATTGGAGCCTTTAACAAATGCTCTGAGAGGAAGGCAGTATAAGACAGGTAAGGGGGAATGAAATGCAGGAACTCCTGGAGAAAAACAGTCTCATGCACTTTTCTGTACAGTTTTCAAGATAGTCAGTTGCTTCAGGATTAAATAAATCCTTTCTCTTCCCTTAAAGAATTGTTATTCTGCAACTCCAGAGTTCTCCTGTAGGCCAATTCCAGACTTACTCAAGACACCTGCTCAGAGGTATACTCTATTTATAGCTTAAAATTTATTTGCAGAGGTTTGAATGTTCTAAGATATTTGTTTCTGGCTTGATCTATGCTGTCCTTTAGTCTTGCACTTCCACGAGCCTGGTTCTTCTGCTGGGAACTGGCAGGAGTTCAATTAAGGATACAGAGGTGTCATAGGATATTTTTTGAAGTGATACCTTTCTATCACACAAATCCTGTTAGCTAGTGAAAATTATTGTTTCTAAAAAGAGAGCCTTAAACAATAAAAATGTTCACTGGCCATGTATAAAAAACACCTCTCTGGCACACAGAAGATCCTGACCGTGAAGGCATGGAGTTATATGAAGGCAGTGTCTTGCCAGTTCTTCTGGTATCTTGTCTCCAGCTGTGGCCACTGCTGTGCCTGGGATTCCCAAAGGGGCAATTAGGAGAGCAACCTGCTGGTACAGAGGTTCTGCTCTCCCATTCAGCTCTCTGAGACCTTGCCTCTCTTGCACCTGCCAAAGACTTTACTGTCTTCTGCCAACTGGATGTTAGTTGCTTTCATTCGTATTTGTATCCAGTTTACTAGTTTTACATTCCACAGGGGCCTTGGCCATACCAATGCTTTGCAGCAGTTACATTTCATGAATTGTTTGTTGTTGTTTTTTGATAAAGATAGTATTTTCTTTCCTCGACTTAAGTGTGCTGCTCTTCTAATTGCGCTGATAGGATGATGGCTGTTTCTGTGTTTATCTCTGCCCGTTATTTTTGCATATTCATGTTTTGCTTGTTAGTTGAGGCCGCTCTTAAGAGATGAACTGTTCATAATGATGGCACTTATTTAAGTTGATGTTGTTAATTTAGACCCTAAAAATACAGGAGCATATTTTGGATCATTATTTCTGTTGTGCATTGCCATACATTTGTGAAATGTGTATTTCACCTGCTGTCGTGTTCTCTATTGATTGGGGTGTTGGTCTCCTAAGCTCTTCCAGCTGCGTCTGTAGGGACTGAGCTGAGCACTGCACCTTCTGTCAGCTCCCTTGCTGGTCACCTTGTGGTCACCACCTATTTGGCTTTGATAGGACTTCCAGGTTTTAAATCCTGTTTTATTAAGATTACTGTTTCTTCACCTAAATATGTTGTGATTATTAACTGTGCTGTAACTTCCATACCTGGCCTGAGGGCCAGCTGCATATGTCCTGTTTTAGGAAAGGAGGAGAAGCTGGAATATTTTGATCTTACTAATTAGTACATTTCACACCGATTTTTAGCTTAGTTTGTTGTAGAAGGCAGCAAAGGAACCCTTTGCTTTGACTCTTTCTGAAACATAAATAACTTCTACTAAGGAGGTGTTTCTATTTTCACAATTTCTCTTTTCATCAGGGTAGTATTTTATTCCAGGCACCATTTTGGCACTCCAGGCTGAGTGATGATACGCTTTTACTGTCGCATGGACAGATGGAGAAGGGAAATCAGAAGAAATGGCTGAGCCTTTAATTAGCTGTGCAGAGCCAGAGCATGCTTTTCCAGTGCATTGGGGGTTTTATATAGGGTGTGGAGACTCAGCCGCTCGATGGATCCAAATTAGCAAAATTGTGTATCCGCCACCAGGGTGTTTCTATGGTAACTGTCTCTCAAATCATATATACAAACAGATCTGGCAGGGGCTATTGCCTTCTATTTGGTCTGTAGGAAAGCATCAAAAAAGGGGTGTTTCCAGGCTGAAAAAAGGCCTTGTGATGTAAATATTTTTTACTTTTGGTGATTGGTATAAGTTTTGGGATTGCCGCTTGATGCTGGCACAATTCTGAGTGTTTGTGTTTTTTCACGTTGCCTGGCTGCTGTTACTCCCTTTAGTCGTGAGAGTGCAGGAAACTCACACAGGGCTGTGAATGCACCTTTACCAGGCTCATGCACATAATTATTAATCTATCTACAGCTGCACAGGTAGACCATGTACTATGTTTTTTATGGTGGCAGACCAGATTATACATTTGTTTCTTTTCCCCTCATTCTTCTTCATAAAATGGGAGAAATCTGGAGGGTCCTCTCTCACCAGTGTGCCTGGGAACTTAAGGGAAATTATGAACCTGATGAAATTAGTAGTGTGAGAACGGCCAAAGTGGCTGTGACTCTTCACCTAAGTGACTCTACAAAGTCTCTCTGCATGTTACTTTTTCTGGTGGAAAAAATGAATGTATGATCCCTTTAGCCTACTGCCCTCTTTTTGAAATGTAGGGCAATTATTGTTATTTTTTGCTCATCCAAAGTCAGGTACTCCTAAAGCATGGGTCATTTCAAATCAGAAGTGTTTTTTTCATGTGACAACAGTTCTGTGAAGATGCCTTTCTGTTTTGAATGAGATAAAGGAAACTTGCAAGAGCCTGTACTAAATAATTTTTTTCATTCACAAGTATCTCAGATGTTTGATGAGTGGCAAGTGCATAACAAAATTTGTCTGAAGTAATTCCTAAGCTGCCTCATAGCTCCAAATGATACTGCCTCTCTTTGCATTAGATTTTTATGTAATGTAAACAGAAATGCTTTGTAAAGGTATATAACACTTCATACACCTGAATGCACAACTTTTCCCATTGCAGGGGTTTATACATCTGTTCAGTGAAAATGGTGTATTGTGCATAAATTACAGGACTTTCAGAAATGTACTTTAACCTGTAGAATGCAAAAAACATGTTAATTTTTGTTTTCTCTTTTTTCTAATCGAGCATTTGCCGAAAGCTCGCTGTGATTTATTACTTTCTTTTTAATGAATTGTTAAAAATGTTTGAAAAGGCATTAAATCTTCCTTTCTGCTATTAATCTGTAAAAGGGGAAGGGGATTTTAAATGGCCTCTTAGTATATTGCTTTATAAAACTGCTGATTCTAGCAGCACCGGAATAGGAATACATACTAATGTAGGAAACACCAAAGGCAGTCACAGCCTCCTCCATTTATGGAAGAAAAGACTAATAGCTCCATTTTAACAAGGCTCTTAACACTTTGGGCCATCAGCAGGCATTGAGTGAGTGAAATTGGGAGAGCTCCTGTGTGCTAAAAGCATTGAAGTTCACCGTTTGGTACCCGGTTGGAGCCTTCCTGATAGAATTGTGCTCCCCAGCCAATGCCGGTTGCCATCTTGAACACAAACCAAGTAGCGCTGGCATTTTGACTGAGTGCACTAATGCTGCACTTTTGAAATGGCACCAGAGCATCATAAATGCACTTAGCTCCCAGCTGGATACTTAGCTTTGCAGTGGCGTTAGGCAAAGTTTCTGGATTCGTGTTAAGAATGAAAGAAAACCTGTTTGTATCATATTTTCTACTTGAGCAAAACAAGCTAGTGGAGGGAAAAAAGGCAGACTTGGTACTAAGATGTTAGCTTTGATTCTGGTAGTTATGCCACTGTAATCAGACGGGGTGTGCTTAGTTAGGTGATGTCCTCATGTTACTGAATTCCAGGAGGAGGGCTGGACAGGGAAAAAGAGAGAGTATCCCAGCTAGTAGGCAGATGAGGGAAAGGCTCTGAAGATTGTACCTGCTCTAAACACTTCTTTGATACTGAAGCCTTTCTTGTTAGCAGTGATAAGATTATGTATGGGATTTGAAGCTTCTTTGAGCCCCTGCCTTTCTTTTGTTGATTTTGGCATGTTGCAGCATCATGTGTTCTCTGCTTATCGTTTTGAGATGCATTGTTAGTAGCTGGGCTGCATAATTGATCTTCATCTCTAATTACTCTCCTCTCCACAGGTGCCTGGAAAAGGTCCAGATGGGAGCTCCTACAATCTTCACTTCGAGGGGGTGGAAAGGCAGTATGCATCCTTACCCAGGTACAGCACCAAAGCTTGTGCACACACTGACTGACCCTGCTTCCAAGGGGGAGGGAAAGCAGCCCACAGCTGTTGTCCAGCTCTAACACGAGAGATTATTCTGCACTTTTGTCACCTTTTCCTGCTGATTTACTGCCATTTTATACCTGTACTATTAATTTAGACTCTTGAATTTTTAAAAAACAGTTCTCTCATTGAACATGTCAGCAAGAGTCATGATCCACAGGTGGAGAACATGACATTGAGGGAGCTGGCTTTGCAAGAGTTGTAACAGGTCATAGAAGGGCATAAATGGCTGAGTTTGTAGTGATATAATCCTAGCTGGCATTGACAGAATGTTGCTGTGGAAAGCCTCAGCTACAACTACAGCAGCCACAGCTACCAAAATCCCACTGTTGCTGCAAGGGCTGTCTGACTGCAGTCCTATTCCATGAGAGCATCTCTGTGCTTTAACTGAATGCTCTGGAAATGTGAGTGAATCCTCTGAGGGCTTTTTTTAATTTTTAATCCTTATCAACTGAATGAAGAGTAATTCTAGTCTGAAACCAGTGGGGCATAACAAAAAGGAAGCATTTCAGGGATTTCAGCCCCGTTTCTATGGGAGTTCTAGTAGCGGAGTGTAACATAAATCAAGCCAGAAAGAGGAGTGAGAGGATGCTAGAAGAGATAGTGGGAAGCAGGGAGAGGAAAACAAAAACAGAAAAATATTCCCCCTTCAGAATTAGAGGGATGGGCGAGTCCTCCTGCCTCTTGGACCTACAGGCAGGCTGATTTGTAAAAGCAAAGCAAAAATAGGGATCTATAAGCAAGAAGAGATTTTTTTTGTTGTGAAGTAGTGCTGGCATTTAGGAAATCAGTGAATTGTTTCTTTTTGCTGCTTCTTTTTCTACACAGCTATTTGGATTCAAAGGTGTACACTGAAAGATTGATTGATAAATATGTAATGTTGTGTCCAGTTCCAGATGAAAATACAAATATTTTACTTTTGCTAACCAGAATATAAAGGCTGTCTCACAACACACTGTTGGATGTCTGTAGGAATTTTTAATGCATGTGGTTTCTAAACCAAAGGATGTGTCTGCAGTTTACTTCCTGCCTTCAAATGATATTTGTCAGCCATTTTTTCTTGGAGATGCATCCTGTGCAGTAACTGGCTTTTCTGACAGAGGCCTGCTTCCCAGCAGTGTGTCTGGCATGTATTTCCTGGCTGACCATGGGTATTTACTCTTCTGGGTAAATAGCCATCTTTTTTTACAGTACTCCAACACTCATGTTTCCCCATCATGTTTTTAGCAGTGATTTTTGCATGTTAGTTAAGTGTACTTCAATTTTGCACACTCCTATTTATTTTGAACTTCCATTTTTTGGGGTACTTCCTTGTGGATTACAAGAATAAATTCATAATTGGTGCCCAGTATAACTGTGTATAGCAATTTTTATATTTGTATATCATGTCTTCTTTTATTCATTGTCCCTTTAAGAAAATTAACCATATTTTTTTCAAGTGTTGTAAAATAAAAATTTCCCCATGAAATAACTTCCATAAGACAGATTTGCTTTGATTTCCCCAGTATTCCTTTCACAGGGGAATGACCAGAATTCAGCACTACAGTGCAAATATAGACATGCCCCTTGCTTTATGTAGTAAGTGTTCTCTGTATCCCTTTTGTCCTGTTCCTTTCCAAACTGCTGCATCCTCTCTACAACCTGTGTTTTTGTGGGGTTTGTTTGGTTGGGGTTTTGGGTTTGGTGGTGGGGTTTTTATGTTGTTGTTGTTTTGGGGCGGGGTTTAAGTAGATTTATCTGAATAAGATCATGAATTTTACAGTGTTGTTCCCCAAACCTCCATTTTACTTGCTGGAGCCACAACTCTCCAGCTCCTAGAACAGGTTTGGGTACTTAAGTGGCAGGAACTCTCCATTTAGAAAGTCATCCAAATATTCCCTAAGCTTTTGAAGATGACTGTGAAAGTGTCCTTTCTCTCTGTGCCTAAGGAGATTATGCTGGAGAGTGAGAAGACCTGCACTTCAGCAGGGCTGTTTGTGCTTCCCAACCCAAACACTTACACTGCTGCGCGCTCGCCAAGCTGTGTTTCCAGAGGGTTTCCACCCTGGCAGGAGCAGAGCTTGGGGATATCACACACCCTTGGGTGTGCCTACAATTCAGCAATCGGCTGCTGCTTTTTATACTTCAGTTTTGTAAGTTTTGCAGTTTCATGTTACTGCAGTAATTAAGCCCTGGCAGTCACAAATGACTAGATTGTACAGTGAAGTCTAAATCCAGACGAACGAGATGCAGTCTCATTGCCAGCCACTAATGGAAATGAGTGATTTCTTTTGTTCTCATGGCTGACTGCCCAGGAGTATAGAGGAATCCAGGTAAAAACCGCCCATTTGCCAACCAATTCTCTGTGGAGGATCCATGAAAACTACTGTAATGAGCTGCATTATTTAAA
>VWYO01009700.1:1715882-1726789 GCA_013400275.1 Rhadina sibilatrix | reverse complement strand
AAAAAAAAAAAAGGAAAAGAAATTAAGAGAAAGAAACAGGAATGTAGAAAGAAATGAAGAGGTGGTATTTCCTCAAAAGAGTAGCTTTCTTCTCTCCAGCATTTTAGTATTAGTTCACAGTTTCCTGGCCTTGGGTTTATTCCCCTTCTTTTGTGCTGTCCTCACTGTGGTGAGGCCACTGAGCCACATTGCTTCGGGTGCAGTGTGGAACTGTCTGCATACTTAGCCATTTAAGCCCAGTTTAATAAGAGATACTTAGAGAGGCTTCAGATGAGGGTTGTAGATGCTGGGAAACAAATTCCTGTTGCAATATTGTGTTGAGTCCAGGAGGATATGACCTTTGCCTGCTGCTCTGGTGTGGCACACAAGGAAGGCGAGGAAAGCACCTGGACTGTGGCCAGTTTCACAGATGAGGAGGGAGGAGGGGATCTGTGCTATGTCAAGCGTAGCTGGGACCTACACAATGAAACTGTTCTGCTCACCTGAAAGCCACCAGGACTCATGCCAGTGTGTGTGGAGATGGACAAATTAAGTAAGAGAGCTTTGGTCTTCCTCCCCACCAGAAAAGAAGGAGGAATGTTCACCTAGCAAATATCTTCATCAGTGTTTGATGCCCCTAAGATACTGTCCCATTCCTTTGCAAAGGCATGCACCCTGTATAAAGTCAGATCTGAACATACCTTCTGCTGGCCTGTAAAATTCTAAGCTTTGAAGCATCATTGTGGCTTTACCTGTTTTTGGGGTTTGGGGGTTTTTTTCTTTCTGTTTTTCTCTGAAGCTGTTAATTTAAGTCTAGATATTATGGGCCAAATTCAGGTGGTACAAGTCCGTATTATCTCTATTTAAGGAATTCAGCTGTCAAGTGTGCTTGTCTTTTCAGTAGGTGCAGCAGCAAATTACTGTCCTGGTCTCCCTGAAGTTAGTGATGTCCTTTTTTCCTTTGAGTGGAGGATATGTTCCTGTGTAAGGTTACATGTTTAATTAAAAGGGGAAACAGGAGGCAGCAGCCTTTGGAGAAACGCTTTCTGTCTGACTGGTCTAAGGAGTGATGAGCTGAGCTACGTAGTTAAGTTTCTAGGTAAAATAATACCAGCCTGTAGGCTTGCTTTGGAAATGTCTACAGAGGCAAACATCTGAATTAAATGATAAGTGGCTGTGGCAGGAGAGTGGCAGGTCTTCATCTCTCACTGCATTGTGCCTGTTCTGTCTGCAGAAAAGCAGCAAAGTGGGAGAGACAGAATGGGAGGCTTTGCAAGAGAGATACAGTTCTTTGCACTCAATACTTATGTGTTGCCCTGAGGCTATTGCTAAGTAGTGCTGAGTAGTAGTATTAAGCAATGTTAAATCCTCCTGCTTAGGAGGAGAATGGCTTCATTCTTACACCTCTTAGCCTCTTCTTTTGGGAAGAAGAGCAGGGCAAGGTCCTGGTAGCCAGAAAAACATTTGTTTCTTTTACACTATTTTTAATGCCTACTTTCTTGGTGTAATTCAGAATATTTTCCTGATGAACCTATGGAACAGATATGAAGCTGAAGCTGCTGTGTTCATAGTTCTATTTTTGAGCTTGCTTTTTGGAAGTCTGTCTTAATGTAAATCACAGTCTGCTAATGGCAGCCTTGTTTGGAGAAGCCTCATGTTCAAGGACACATTCTTTTCTGTGGTGATGGAAAAGCTGGCTGTGACCAAAAGCAGACTGAGAGGCACTGAGGTAACACACTGGTTGACATGATGAGTGTGAATTAGAAAGCTCAGCCATCTTTCCAGTAAGAAATGCTGATTCCAATGGAAAAGTAGTACTTCAGACTTTCTCTGGAATTCTCCTATTATTGAAGAGCACATTTATGTCAAGAAAAGGGGGAGGGCCAGAAAGGCTGTGAGAGCATTAGAAAATAACTGCTAGCATGGAAAAATTAGTTCAGGCTGTGTAGATGGGTTCAGTTGTATTGCTGTGTCTGGGACAAGACTGCTAAAGAGACTGGTAATTTGCACATGAGAGTATCTGTCTAAAAGGAACATGCAGCCAGGAACTGGGAAGCTTGGAAATGGATTAAGGGGCCAGCTTTGCCATACAGTGGCAATGGGTAGTCTTCCCATCCTGGAAGCTTCTCTTCAGGTTGACCATGCAACTTGCACTTCTTAGTAGCTTAGTAGCTGAAAGCAGCACACCTTCCATTTCTAGGTATGATGCCAGAAAGGACATTTTTCATCACCTTGCCTGAGCCCTCCTAGACTTTCTACATTTCTGCATCAAACTAAATTTCAATTTTGGTCCATCCCATTACTTTTGTAAATGTATTTACAGAAGCATCTAACCTGGAATTAGAATGTCACATTGTGGAAATTTCCTTACATTCTTTGGAGGTTAATTGTTTTACTGCTTAAAGAAATTATGCCTTTTTTTTTCCCCTCAAACCCTGACATTACCCAATTTCAGTTTCTAGGTACTATGGTAAATATTTTTTTCTGCTAGATTTTTAAGAGCCAAGCCTGCAGAATTACTTTCCGTGAGTATTTCTATGCTATGTTTTCACCTCCCTTTCAATAAATTAAATAGATTGAGCACTTCAGTCTTACACTGTAGAGAATGAAAACAGCACTGACTCAAGGGGCCAGAGTATCCATGCAGTCAATTTAGGAGGTAGCCTCTAGAGTTGAGTCAAAAACATTTTGAGCTCTTTGCATCAAAAGCAAAGTTTTGGTAGTATCTGTGTCATGAACAGATAAGGTTCCTCCAACAGAAGAAATGGATTACTTAGCATATTTCATTAGCTGCTTCTTGCACTTGAGTGTTCTTACCTTTATTTTACTGAGTTTATTTCAAAATGAGAGATTTCTGTAATTTAATTGAATCCTGAAAACATCATCAGAAAGTGACTTGACACAAATCACAAGAAAAAGTTAATTGTCTATTAAATAAGACTCATCATTCACCATTGTCTAGCAGAATCTGAAATTAATATACTGACATTACTTAAATATGTATATAGTGTATTCTCTTGGTTAACAAAAAAGAAATCACAGTTTTAGTGCAGACTATAATTAGCTGTAAATCAACTTGTCAGAGCATTCCCAGCCTCTGGGAATTGACTAGCCAAGGACCACAGATGAAAAAGCAAGGTTTAAAATGAATTATTTAAATCAAAATTCCCTACATGCTGGTTTAAATCACTTTTTTTTTTCTTTTCTTGGAATCACTTTGCTTTAACGTATTCTATCACTTGTTGGAAAAAAATCTCTCCTCTTTCTTATTTTGTATGCTTCATCTTTGTTCCTCCTTGGCATGCAGCAGTTTGTTGCACAGCATTGACACAGCAGTGCAGTCATGGTTCCAGCCATCACCTGAGGCACGTCCTGCTTGGTGTTGCTGTTGACAAGTGCCATGCGGAGGCACAGTGGTTCTCTGTCCCATCACACAGCTGCTGTTCTCCCAAGTTGTCTTCCAGACACCTTCTTGGTGCTTGGACACTCCTTGGTAACAGCTCGCCTCTGGTTTTCACTCTTCTCTCATCAGCTGACTTCATTACATGGCTCTCCTGAAACTGAAATTTCCTCTGTGTTTTATTGGCCCAACGTGGTGATTTATGGCAGGCAGAGAGTGACAATGCTGATGCAGACTGCAGGGAATAAGTACCATTGCTGCCTTGCAGTTTAAATGGGAGCATTGTTCACCTGGTTAAAAAGAGCCTCTGCAGATACTCTCTCATGGAGGGGGCCAAAACTTTAATGGCAGTGGAATAATTTATCGACCCTGTCCAGACTCACCCCCATCTTAGTCTGACAGTGAAAAACCATGTTATTGGACATATGTTACACAGCTACAAGGTGAGCCTGTTAACTTCTGGTGCATAATATAATACCCAATATCTTTAGTAATGCCCAGGATTTTCCCTCCAAAAGGGTGGAAACCAGTGAAGAGCAGGTGATAGGAAAATACTGTGTTGTTACGGGTGGCTGAATTTATTCAGTCTGTATCTCCCTTGTTTCTTATTCTGATTATAATAAGAGGAGATGGTCAAAAAGAATATTTGAGAACCAATCGTAAATGTTTTTTTTTTATTATTTTTTGACATAAAATATTTTTTAATATACCCCTGGCCTAACTTCAAAACTTGATGATTTGGTGCCTTAACCAGGATTAGAACTAAGTAGGGTGCAAAAATGAATGGCCCAACTAACTTCATCACCCTAGTTGTCTGAAATATAAATAATATTCAAACAGTATATTCTCTGGTATACATGATTATTAACTTTCTCTTCTGTTTTAATCATCTAAAGTGTTATCAGTAATTCAGGGATATTTTTTTAGTATTATTTTTATCTTGACAGCTGTGCTTTTATTGAAAGTGCAGCAAAATCTTGTCTGTCTGTATCTTCCAATGTGGTGATCTCGTTATAAATGAAATATATGTATGGTTTTAGTTGGATTTTAAGTGCTGGCAGGTGAATTTAGAATCAGTTTTAATGGAAATATTGGTCAAGGACCTCCAAGATATGTTGTAATAAACCAGCCAGGATGAAATGCAGGTAAAGAAAAAAGATCTTTCTTATATGCTACAGCCCAAGCTTGGGAAGCAAGCTGATGCGCTCATTAGAAAACCAGTTTAAATCCAATATCAAACAGTTTTAAGGTTTAGCTAACTAACTTTTTTAACTCTGGAAGATACTAAAACTGATTGCTGTAGAAACCTCCCAGGCTCTAGGAGATGTCAGGGAAATCATGGCACTTCATGGCCAGAGCCCAGATCTGTGACATGTACGTGCAGTAGAGAGCTGGAAGTGCTCTGTTGCAACTTTTTCTGTTCCACCTCAGTTTCGATCCCTCTGCTCACGTGTGCCGTGGTAAATAATAACACCTCAGTTCCATAGGTGAAGTCTGAAGACTTTATTTCATATATGATGTCAAAATACGTTTGTCCAAAAATGTGCAGAGTTCACAAATAACCTGTGTATACCTTCTACAGGGAGAATCTCAGGCACTAAAAGCAGAGCAGGTAGGAAAAGGGTCGGTGTACTACAGACCTTTCAAAAAATAATCTTGTGTCTCTTAGGACTTGGCTGAAAGGAGGAAAGAGATTTGTAAACAGGATCACAATTTCAGAAATCTCTGTGGTGAATACAAAAGGAAGGAGATTTAGTTGTAAAACATACCTCCAGCTTTCTAATAAAATAGAAATATCACTTGAAATGAACATGATGCCTCCATCCAAGCCAAATTAAGTCTAAATAATGAAAAAGTATACTTTAGAAAGTCAGAAAGGTCAAGGTTCATGACATCAAATCATGGATTGCAGCTGGCAGGCCACCTCTATAATTTCCATGGGAATAACTAAAGAAAATTGACCAAAGAAAATGCCTGTAACAACTGGGATGTAGCTTGGAAAAAAAAAAGGCACTAAAAGCCAGATGTCTCAGAAGAATACTTTGGAAGTGTAGAAGGAGGCAGACAGGGATGGGGTTTGTCAATTTTCCTAATAAGTCAGTCAACTCCTCATAGCAAAAAGCCAGTTAATGCAATATGGAATAGTTTAAAAGTCAATTAATATTTTGAAACTAAACAGCCAGCCTTTTTGCAAGGAGATACTATCTTGAGTAAATAAAAATACTTTCAAGTGTCACATTTACAGAAAACATGGATCTGGTATGAATTTTAGTGTATAATCAGGCATAAAGACCTCCCACTCAAACTAAGGGCACCAAATTCAGCTTAAAAATATGGGAGATGGAGGAAAATATTGCATTCGAACAAAAGGGCATGAATTAATATTATAAAATTTAATGAAGTCTTGGAGACATTGCCTCAGAAAAGAAAGCTGTATTAACTATGCCTCCAGTGAGTAAAAGAACAAAACAACTGTTAGGGAACAAAATATTAATGAAAGAAAAAAGTGTCAGTACAAAATGGTTAGGTTGAGATGAAGGATCTGTGGAAAAAAGATAAGTGAATGCAAATTAAGAAGATTAAATTAAAAACCAAAAGCATATATTCCATAGAATGCATCAACAGAGTGATGTGCTGAGTGAAACCTGGGGAATAAGATGTGTGCTCCAAAATGCAAATATATCCATTGCATTGTTAAGATGGATATTGAAATGGCTCAGGAGACCAGCAGACTGGGAAGCTCAGCTGGCTGCTTTGTAGGTAGGGATATTTGGAATAAAAATGTTGCTGCTTATGCTGGGTTGTAATTCAGAACTCATCAAAAAGTGTGGACTCTAGGCTGCAAAGGTGAGAAAGAGCATTGTAAAAAAGACAACTCTGCTGCAGTTCTTGGCTTCGGCTTTCCCTTGATAAACATGTCTGGAGGTGCGGCTGAAAGATGGCTGTCAGCAAACGTGCTTTAAAAACACCTAACAAAGGAAAAATGTAGGAAGCCAGCAGTATCAGGTGTAAATATGTGTTATTTTTGAGGATGTTGGATCAGGAATTTTTGAGCAAGCTTCCTGCAGCTTTCATTTTTGTGTGTGAGCCTCCTGTATGTTGTGTCACGGCTCAACTATGTTCCTGTGAGCAAACAGCAGCTTTGCGATGGCACCTTTGCTCAGAGGCAGACTGCAGTTAGTTCTCCATGTTAGTTCTCAATTCCTTTGTCTCCATCCAGTCTTTGCTTTGCAAAGCAGACTCGGAAAAAAGAAAAAGAAAATAAAAAAGAACAACCAGAAAAATCACACACCAGAATCACAGCCCTACAGGATGGTGTACTGTCACAATGGCACGTCTCAAGCTTCTAATAGCAAGCCATTTAAAGAGAGTCAGTTGTAGGTATTCTTATGTACATGTTTAGGAAAGAGGAAAGATTGTGATGATGAAGTAGGAAAGTGAATTGTATGTGGACAGTCTTAATTGCATGCTGCAAGGTAATGACAAGCTGTGAAATCCTAAGACCTCAAATCTAGTTCTGTGTTCTTTTACAAACATATAGGGGACAGAGTCGTGAGCACTCCGTGTGCCACCCACTGAGAAATGAGAAGCAGGCTGGGGGAGAAGTGAGGGGTGGAGAGACACAAGGGCAGCGCGCTGAGCAGACCTGCCTTTGTTTGTTATCCTTGGTGAAACCCTGCCTTGTGAGGAAAGAGCTTTTATATAAACTGGTGATTAAAGGAAAGAGGTATCTAATTTGGGATTAAGAGAATCACTGAAGAATTTAATAGTAAAAACAGTTGCTAGAGCAGCTGTTTCAACACAGCTCATACAATTGGCAGCCAAAGTGCTTCCATTTCATAAGTAGGTGACATATTTAATTTCTCTGCACAGAAGTCTTAAACACATCAGGAGAAAAGGCTCAATTTTAGAGGGTCCAAATGTCTTTGCTCATATTCACCAAAGGGGGTTTTTTGTTGCTCTTCAAGCATGATGCTTTAGAAAATCATGCTTTGGATGTGTTGACCCAGCTTGAGAACAGCCAGAAATTTACTACTAGAAGCTAGTATGAGCCTGGTCCAGAACCACTACAATCCGTGGATGTGTTCCTAATGATTGCAGTCAGTTGAGACTGACATGCAACCACTGTTGGAGCATATTCTTTGATTTCTTTGCTGTCTGGGTCATTCTGGTAGTAATTTGACAAACTCTGATTGGGTTACTTCTTGTTTTCCCTCAGAATTCTGCCCACCAATGTTAGCAGTTTCTCTCCAGATTTTGGAGATCCTAGTAAACAAAATATGTCTTTTCCTGCTCTGTGTTCTTCTTCAGCCTATCCAATCTTATCACAGATATAAAAGTAGTCCTTAAAAATGAATGTGATTCGAGGTGGTTGAAGAATTGCAAACATTCAGTCCACTAGTGGTTATGGACCAGTAACTTTGTTAAGAGCAAGCATAGAGCTAAAACTCCTTTTGTACCCTGTTAGAGAAGATTAATTCCTGCTTTCTTAAGAATCTTTACCCTCATCTCCAGGCTTGGAAAAGATAGCATTGTTCTAGCATTTAACAGTTATGCAAATTAGCACTGTTTTTGTCATTTAGCACCTGTGCATAATTTTCTACTGGAATAGTTCTTTCAAATATGGCATAAACAGAGTATAAGATGCACAGTGATACTGTTCTTTTGTGGATGCTTATTTGGGAAAATCTGCATGAGCCACTGAGCATCTGTACCACAGGTAAAGATGTCATGGATATGCCAGAAACATGGCAGCAAAGCTTTGTAGGCATGTGGTTGGTCTTAAATAGCACATAGGCCACTAGGCAGACTTTCAGCAAGCTTTATTTTGAAAATATATTAAATACCATGATGCATGTGTTAAAAAGTTAACCACATCTTTAGGGTAATAGTAATGTCTTTGCTGTCTCTGCAGACTCAAAATCTTTGTCTGCCAAACATAACTTAGGCTGGGTATAGAGATATTGACACAACTCATACTTCTGCTGGTGTCTGCCTGGTATTGCTGTGGCCTCCACTGCTTCTGTCCTCTGTTCTGTGTGAGCAGATGGGATCCTGCAGCTGTTTGAATAAATATTAGTTTTAAAGAATTATGCTCCTCTGATTAACCATTCAATGAGGGGGGAAATGGCAGGGGAGAGAGCACCTCAGGAATCTCTCTTCAGGCCTCATGCCCAAAAGCATTCATTTAAATGTTTGAGCAGTGATGAGGTGAGGAGTTATATAAACGGGAAGCCGTTCTTCAAATCGCTATCTTCTCTCTGCATAGAGTGTAATTGATAGCTTATGTGCTTGCAACAGCTGAAAAAATAGAGCAGAACATGCAAACACGTCCACTGTATAACATACGTGGGAAGCAAGTGGAGGAGAGTGTTAACTTTAATAGAAAGTGAATTATCTGCCATTTTTGTTCCACCCCAGATGTAATTCAGCAAGGAGATTGGATCTGTGCACCAGATAGTCTGAGACAGTGCCTTGGAAACTGGCAGTCAGAGTTCCATCCAGAGGGCAGGAAATGTGTGAACAAAACCCAGCCCAGGTTATCAAGCAAAACCCCAAGCCAACAGGGGTCCTTGGATATTGAGTAGCTGGCACTTTCCTTCATTTAAAGAAAAATAGCTCTTGTTTTACAGGTGAAGGGAGATGCTTTCAGAGCAGTCTGATGTAGATCATGGCAAAATGTGGCAAGAGAAACCAATCTCAGGATGATTTCACAGTGAAAATCCATGTGACTGGCTTTTTGTTGGATCTAAGTTCTGGTGTACTGCTATATATATATACACTCAGGAGTTACCAGGTTTTGGGCACTCATTTAGCATTTTTGCTATGAGTTTTGGTTCAATCTGAGATCCTATGCTTTAAAGAAAAGGCAGGTTTGTTTACTGAGAACTGAATTGTCTTCAGTATAGAAAGAATGTATTTTTAGAAGCATAGTATGGCCACAGTTTCTCCTCTTGTTTTGCTTTTTTAAGGAGATAATAGTGATACGCTCTTGAAACTGAACTCAACCAGCCAACACAATAGCTGGGACAAAGCATGTAGGGAAAAGGATGCTAACAGTCCTTCCTCCAAAGATACTCAAACAGCAAACACACGTTACAACTGTACATTCAGCGATTAAAGATTTCCAGAATCAGTTAAAAGCTTTGAGGATCCCAGTAGCCGTGCTCAGAAAACCCATGTGACTTCACTGTGCACAGACTTCTGGTAGTCTTCTAATTAGCTTTGTAGGGGTCTCTGAAGGCATCTGGGTTTCTCACTGACTCGGGAATTAGGCTGAATTTAGGCTGCCTGAACATACCAGTGCTGGGTTTGAGCATTTTTAGCGTTTCTGTATGGATCTCTTTGCCCCGCTGGAATGGCAAGCGGGAGCAGCGTGGTGGGACAGGCTGTGCTGCAGTACTGACTGCACCACGCTTCGTGGCAGAAAGCACAGAGCAGATCCGTTTAAAACTAAAGGGAATTTAAAAAAAAAAAAAAAAAAGCAAATTCAATTAGTCATTTGAAATTGAGTTGGGGTTTACAACTTGAATTTTTAGGCCCAGATCCATCAGAGCACTTAAGCACCTGCTTTACCTTGAATATATTTTGCTTTTCAGTAGCAGTTATTTGCCTGGCTATCAGAGACCTCCAGGAAACCTGGGCTTAAATGGACATTGTAAAGGATGAAGGAAGGATGGCAGACAGGCAGTGCTACTTGGAGAAATTTCTCTTTTTCTCTCCTTAGACCTTATGTGGTTTAAGTAATGCCTCCTTAATGCAATGCTTCATGTTACATACCCTGTAAGTAATGTCAGGAAGGGTTATTTAATGATAATTTGACTTTTTCTTTGAAAAGACTTGCTACTAATCTTAACCTGAAATCTCTTTAGCATTATTGAGGGGAATAACAATCTTAATGTCATTTTGGCTTTGATTTCTTTGTCTGAAGGGGTGGCAACTCTCCCTTCTCTCTGATCACCAAACACCTGAAGCAAGCTCTGTTATTGAAAGATTGCTGCAATGGTACTTGGTCTTACAGAGATTTCATCAGAAACATTTCATTTTTAATGGACAATGGAAAATGTTCAGCTGTCCATTATTATGCTTCTTTGTACACAGTCTAAAAATATAAATGGAAATTATAATTACATCTGTAATTCTGGATCCCAGCTGAAATCGCTTTAATCCCAATGTGAGGGGAAAAAAATCAATACAGAACCCTTAACCCTGGTCTTTTCCTCCTTAGATATTTCATTTTCAGTTGTACTAGTTTATGCCACAAGTTTTATAAGTTTTTCAAGGGACTTCATTATACAGAGATGATTTTGCATCCTCAAAATGGTATTGCTACTTTGTGCTTTTCTGATTTAGAAAGTGTACTAATGTTCTTGAGTAATGGGTTATATTGTAGCTGCTTGATATAATATGTTTCTCTCTTTTACTTTTTGATTATTAAGAAGAGGGGTCTTTGAAATGTTGCAAAGTTCTTTTAAAGAAAATCCCATTTTACTGGCAGTAAAATCACACTTTTTTTTTTTTTTTTTTT